>AWUE01012119.1:0-91367 GCA_001974825.2 Corchorus olitorius
ACTCCATTGTCATCTTCATTCTCTAAAAATATGCTTGTTTTCATTGACACATGTTGTGTCACTACCTATTTTCTTTGATATTTTTGGAGATGGAAAATGGAGAATGATCTCCACTACCAAACATAACCTTAGAGCTTTTTCGTTTTCTTTCCACTGTTCTGAAAGGGATTAGTTTATTTCCTTTCGTATGCTATTATTGAATGCATTAAGGCCTTCTTACTATAAGAAGTTGTCTTCATATTGATTGACATTGGCATCATCTTTTACCTTTGAATGAACCATTAACCAACTTGAGTTTCATGTGATTTAGTTGCTTCTATGATCTGTATAACCAGCTACCAGGTGCCATTTCATTAAAAAACTGTTTTCTGTGAAACCCTTAATTTATATTTTGCTACCTTTTCTTAGTTATTAGCAGAATGACCTTGCAGGGATACAGATAGTGAGTTTTCGTCGAATGCTACAAGATTCTGATTTATTTTTTCGCTGTCAGATGCATGATTGTTTGAAATTCTAGAGTTTTACTTTTGAACTGAAGAAAAGATGACAAAAAATATTGTTGGGAGTGCAATATCATTGTTTCAGTTCCATCTTTAACCCTCAAAATTGTTGGCTAAGCTTGATTCGGTATTACCTTTACCCAATTTTCTTCTCAGGTACCCAATTCCATCTTTTGATTTTACTGTTATGGGAGTAACTTCAATTTCAGTGGATGTGCATAAATATGGGTTGGCTCCTAAAGGAACAAGTGTCGTTTTGTACAGAAATCATGACATCAGAAAGGTAAATATCGATATTTCTTGAACAACAAACACAGTTTTTTTTGTACTAGTGCTTGATTATAAGTAGTTGCTATAAGTAAAACCTAAAGTGGCAATTAAGATACATTTCCTCTGACAATTGTAAAATTTGTATTCAAGTTATATGATGCAAATAATGTACTTATGTCTGCTTTGGTTTTACCCTTTGCATATATGTATTGCACCTTTCAGAACTAGATGGGAAATGCCTAGATTAAGTTTCTGATAACATTGCATAAGTTGCAGGTTTTATCTTTGAGTATTTGTCTAATATATTTTTCACAACACTTCTGATCAAGTTCTGTATGATATCTTTTTCTTTACATGGCATCTTGGTCGGTGGCTACTGAATATTATGCTGGATTGCTTGGCTTACTGTTCTCCAACAGCATCAATTTGTTGCCGGTGAGTAGAATCTTTTTATCATGGAAAAGGAAACAGAAATAAACTTGATATGGAAAAGGAGGGGGGCGGGAAATGCTTATGATTGTTTTAAGAATTTTAAATTAAGTCAGCCATATTGCTTGTACGGCCATGAATCATTTAACACTATATTATAGTACTTAAGATTGTATGGGCCCAATATAAACATTTGGTTGGATTAGACTGTTTTGAGAATGAAAAACATGACTTTAGTATAAAAAGGGAGGATAATACTTTTAAAGAGAGCAGATACTGACAGATACTGCATAGAAATGATTCTCTGGGTACTAGAATTAATTATTGATTTCATGTAAGAAATGCCTTAGCAGTTCTTAGTTTTATGATTTTGCTTGATTATGCTTGTTTCATGTTCTCAAGAAAGGAAAATTATGGTGGTTTTGTTCTTATCTATGCTACAGTTACTGAGTGGTCAGGTGGGCTTTATGTGTCTCCAACCATAGCTGGAAGTAGGCCTGGAGGATTGATAGCTGGAGCCTGGGCCGCAATGATGTCTCTAGGACAAGAAGGTAGCAACCATTGTAGTCTGCAATACTTGTAGCAATAAAATGGTCTCTCCCATTGTTGTTAGATTTATTCAGGTGCTATGTTTTTGGGCTGATTATTGTTTATTTACATCCGATAGGTTACATGGAGCATACAAGAAAGATCATGGAAGTATCAAAGATGATACAAAAAGGGTTCGCATCATTTCAGATTTTTTTGCCAAATTCTTTAATTTTGGGATGGATAATATCAACCACTTTAATGGCAGGATAAATGAGATTCCCGAGTTGTTTATCGTTGGACGACCAGATATGACAATTGTGGCATTTGGATCTGCTGTTCTTGACATATTTGAAGTCAATGATAACATGTCTGCCAAAGGCTGGCATTTGAACGCATTGCAGAGACCCAATAGGTGGGCATTTTCTCCTCATTCTTTCTTTAATTTCTCTTTGGGTTTTACACCCGTTTATAGTGACTGGGGTAGTTAGTCATTAGAAATGAATTATAGAAATGTTCGGCCATTGATTTGATTGATTAGGTTTTTCTTGGATTTTTAACTTTAGCTTCCATTTGTAGTGTATCATTCTTCATTTCTAAGTTGACTTAAGTTGGAATCTATTTCTTATATTAACCTTGGTGAGGGATTTCTATTATTGGAGACCTGACTCTTTTATTCCATGTGGATGATGAATCAGCCTTCATATATGTGTGACTCTCCAACATGTACCCTTTGTTGATGCCTTCATCCAGGATTTACGGGATGCTGTAAAAACTGTAAGCTGTTTTTCACGTGAAAATATCAAAGTGCTGTTTTTTTGTTCATCATTTACTGCCTTATTCTACTGGTTCTTGATATGATGATGAGCAATAGCTTATGTTATCTGGTTTGTGTATGTCTATGTACATTTGTTTCAGGTTAAAGAGAACCCAGGGCCTATAAGCGGAGGTCTAGCTCCCATATACGGTGCAGCCGGAAGGATGCCAGACAGAGGCATGGTTCAAGAACTGTTGGTAAATTACATGGATGGTACTTGCTAATACACCCTTCCTTCATATGACATACCTCACTTCTCATTGCTTTCTCATGCTATTGCTTTGTATAAGGATTCTCGTTTCTTTTTTTTTTTTGTTTTGAAGGAAATATATGTCCATTTGATTAGTGTTCCTAATTGTTAAATATATATCCCAATTCATGGGACTTTTATTTCAATAATTATTAGTAAATCATTTTCTCCAGAAAATTTGACTGCCATTGATGTAAAAAGAAAGTGAATTTTCGCAATAAGGCATCTTGTCTAGTAGTAGGGTGATGGATTTTTAGTTCCGGTGACTAGGATTTTATTCTAGCAGCTTCAAGTAAAAAATAAAAATAAAAATAAAAAGTGCATTTTCCTTTTTAAGAACTGGAGTCAACGGAGAATGTAAATTGTAACTCATTTATCAATTTTTTTTCCCAGCACTCTTTATCATTCACATTCTTCTTTTCCTCCTAGCAAACATGGTCTTGGGTTTTGCTCTGCCCCACGAGAATTTTAATTGTCTCAGTTTGATGTAAACAAAATAGTTTCACTTCATTTTGATTTCAGTTGGAGTATTATTATTGACTTACACCGGATGTCACCCCTAAACTCTTAATTTTGGTCAAATAAACCATTTTCTAATTTTGGTCAAATAAATCATTTTCTGTAACGGCACACAAATGAGTCGTCAAATTTGACTGGTCTGGTTTCGGGTTGGATCAGGTCGGGCTCCAGCAGATTACTAAAAATACTAACCTAAAACCCTTTATTTTTTAAAGCTTTTCTTCTTCCCCCTCTCCTGCCGCCACCCCTGTTGGACCGAAATCTTTACCGTCGCCCGGACCATCTCGGGCCACCGTGTCGGAGTCGTCGTCAACCTCTGATGGATACCAACCTTTGCAGATTAACTCTCATAAACCCCTAAAGCCAAATCCGAGCTTATCTTCCTCTAAATCCGCCCGAAACAGCACCGATTTGAGCCTAATCGATGCTTTGAAACTCCCTCTGATCTCCCGATTTAGCCGTCTGATGAACTTCTTTTTGGAGTATGTTAATCTCCTCTAAATTCCCTACCCTTTCACCATTTGGATCTAAGAAATGATACCCCCAAGTTCAATCCCCAATTTGATCAAAAATTGTTTTGCCACATGGAATAGTGGTCACCAGGCCCTTTATTTTTAGCCACGCGGAATTGTTTTGCCACATTCTTCAGCTAACTCCTCATCTCAATAATTAGTAAGAGCTCCTGCTTTTTTTTTTTTTAGGCAATAGTAAGAGCTCCTCCTTATTACACTACAGAACTAGAAATCAAAATAATAAATCTACTGAATTCATTCCCAAATCAATAAATAGGAAACTAGCTTCTCTCTCAGCCGATACAGAACTAGGAATCAAAATAATAAATCTACTGAATTCATTCCCGAATCAATAAATAGGAAACCAGATTCTCTCTCAACCGACTGCTGACCTGAACAAATTTGACGAGCCATTAGAAAAAATGGCTTATTTGGTCAAAATTAAGAGTTAGGGGATGACATTGGCCAAAATAAAAGTTGAGTGGCTTATTCAGTTATTTTGCCGTTTTGGGAAAGTTCAAGGACCAATTTGCACATTAAGACACAAACTCAGTTTTTGAAAAATTCAAAACAAAATAAAAACTATCCATTCTAATTAAAACTACCCATCTAAAAAAACTGTCAAAAACTACTCACGTAGTGAGTGTCCTGTGTCTTGTACTAATTATTATAAGGTGAGAACCTGAGTTTGTCTCACGAGTTGACTCGGAGACAAACTCGGTTGTTAAAAGACTTATAAACCAAAAATTAAAACTACTTATTTGAAATAAAATTACTCAATAAAGGGGTAAACATGATATCTAACTTATAGTTTTATAATTAAAAAAATACCCATTTAAAAAAAAAACTACCATAAACTATTTTTAAAATCTTTTATTTTCATATATACTCGTGTAGCAGTGAGTGTCTTGTGATTAATCTGTAAGTAAAAAATGTACCGGGGAAATTAATGAATTTTGAATTTATTTCCTAAAAAAAATAAAATTAATGAAGTAAACGTACCTTTTGTTTTGTTGTCTTGGTAGTTGGAATATATATATATATATATATATATATATATATATTTATATACTAAATATTATTTGAAAGATCCAGGGAATTTACCAAAGACCCCTTTGAGTATCGATGAGGAGGCTTTATTTGAAATTTTTTTGTCATTTTCTGTCTTTTCTCACTTGCCAAATTACTAAGAAGACCCTAGGTTAGTTTCTAACTAGTTCTTGTCCTTGCCTTTTTTGTAATTATCCTTTCCTTTCACATAAATGTGTTATAATAAATCTTATCCCTCTTAATTATCTAGAATTGTAACCTCTCTCCCGACCTTTCATGTCCATATGAAGGAGGGAGTAAACTTAGTTTTTGTTTAAGTGCTACACACTTTAGAGAAGGAAACAAAATTGAAGTTATTGCACCTGTCCATGTACAAACTAATATTTACTATTTATTGCTAACTTTAGGGCATATGTTCAATGTTAATAGTATAGTCTTTTAAAGATGCAAAACATTTAAAATCATAGTACTTTCGAAATCTCCTACTTATCAAACAATTTAATTCGAATAAAAAATTATTCAAAGAAGTAGATTACTGAATGCCCGACACACTAACACGGGCCGATACACTTGTGAAAAAAATGGATTGCAGGTTGCAGCCAATATTAGAGGGAACTGAGGTTTGAGAGATATCTGGCAAAAAAAAAAAGGTTTGAGAGATAGAAAAAACGGTGTCGTTGTCGTCGAGGGGTATTTTAAACCTTATCCAGATTCCAGACCAACATTGCATCAAAATTCTTGGGAAACTGACCATTTTACTGCAACTTAGTAACTGACAAGGAAACAAAGACAGGGAAGAAGCGAACCGGAAACATTAGCCACTCGATCTGTTTTTTCCAGGTAACCCACGTTTTGTTTTGTTTTGTTTTCTTTTTTTTAATGTGTTGTTTCATCAAATTCTGTCAATTATTTGGTCGAAATTTAGAGGCTCGTTTGACATGTAGATTGGAGAATGAAGATTTTCCTCAAGAGTTAAAATAAAATAAAATAAAAATGGGTCTCATTTGACTGCTTGAAAACAGTATGAATTTTGGAGATACGATCGGCTGTTTCTTATTGGAATTTTCAATGAATTTTATTAGGCAACCACCATTGGATAACTTATAATTGCCCCAAGACTTGTTGTGCCATGACCTGCCCTGCCCACTGTTTTTTTCCTTGTGTTTTTGTTTATTTGTAACATTCCAACATTTCAATACAGCTACAATGTACTTGACCCCTTGCCAACTAAAGTGTAAATTCTATAATTCTTCATTTTATGGGGCTATGGTTTTTTTCCTATTTTTGGAAGCTTTTAACTTGAACTCTCCTTTTTAACCTTTATTTTCATGCTCCCAATTTGCATATGTGGTGAGGAAATAATTCAGAAAGGAGAAACAAAAGGAGCATATATGGTTTCTGGCTAAGCTTACCGCAATATTTCCTACCACTATTTTCGAATTTGTGGTCCTCCATGTAGAATAATGGTAAATTTTCAGCATTTTTGGCCCCTCTACCTCAATTTTAATGAATGGTAAGATTGACTTCATTATAGTTAGATAAGAATGTCTTGAAATGTAGAGCTGAGATACTAGAAGGACCAAATTCTGA
The DNA here is from genome assembly GCA_001974825.2 of Corchorus olitorius. Lineage (NCBI taxonomy): Eukaryota > Viridiplantae > Streptophyta > Magnoliopsida > Malvales > Malvaceae > Corchorus > Corchorus olitorius. The sequence goes on from AWUE01012119.1 coordinate 6,466, forward strand.
CTTCAACCTTGTTCCGAAGATGTTATGAAAAACTGAAAAGCGGATGGTTCACATTTTTTTTATAGCTTTCTGGTTGTCTGTTGAATAGTTTAGTTGCTTTACAGAAATTATGGTTTGCGGTTAATCAATAATTTAGGAGACATTGAAGTAACTGAACCCAATACTACTTAAGATTATGTTTAGTAGGAAAATGATAATGCCTTACATTTTACATTAAGCACACACACATATAGCTTTCAGGAGGGGAGCCTCCTTTATTTATTTCAAGCTCTTCTGTAAAATAGCCACTCACAAATACTAGTTTAATGATTACTAATGGTAGAGAATCTCACAAACAAAGCAAACACCATCAATTTTCATTCATGCTGATGAAAATTGGAAAACCACCCTTGAAAGTCGCTTCAGCCTTTTAGAGCTCCAATACCAGGTCTACAAACACAAACCATTTTCTGAGATTAGGATAATTGTTTTGAAAACTCAAAATAGTCACAATTGAGTGCTGCATCTGTATTTGGTATTCAATTTCTTTCTGCCAAAAATGGGATGACACATTGACACTTGCTTACTGAAGTGTCAGTATGCAACAAGGATCACAAGGAGTTAGAATTAATTACGCGCGACTTAGTTTTGTAGCATGGTTATAAGCATCCATATTAGGATCTCAACTATGTATTTTAGATAATGAAAAAATTATTTTCTTGGAAACAAACAAGGAAGCAAATAACGTAAGCAGACTAGTTTGAGCTTTCATCAATGAATTCAAGTTAGTTTACAGCAGGGCCTCTTCATGGATATTGAAAATGTAAAATGCACTTATACTTACAGTCTGCATCTGTTTTGATCCAGCACTCCCTGTTCCCATTTGAATCATTGCAGCTAAGTGTGAATTGAGGTGGGTTAGATTGGCTCTTGTAGCGTCGCATGTTCTTTGAAAGGGCTCTTGGTGGAAATATCATTATGTCGTCGTCTGCAAGCAAATGACCCCCATTCTCGTGCCCTCCATCATACAAGAGGCTTTTCTTGTTCTCATTCTTTTGGGGCTTGTCATGCTTATATGTGGTTGTTGAGCTTTCAGGATGAACTTTTCTGTGGAACATGTGTAAGATCTACACCGCATTTCACGGAATTAGAAAACTCAACCTTTTTTATCAACTGAATCACATGTGTCTAAAACTCACAACCTATGGTCAGTTTTGTCAATTAATTGTAAATGTTGAAATGAAGAAAGTAAAAAAAAAAAAGTAATTTTGAGGAAAAAATAAGGAAGAAGAAAGAAAATGGTAAAGAAAAAAGCAAGCAAAGAAAGAAAGGGGAGGGGAAGAAAAAGAGCTATTGGTAAATCATTGTTGATATGCAAACCATTCAACTGACTACAGCATAGAAACTTATTGGATTCTAAACTTCAAAATTTCTTTGTAACAAAAACACTATTTATCACTTTGTAATGACCATGGGTAGACATGATGAAGAAAAATTTTAGTCTACTTGTTATGTTACCTTGTGCAGTTTTGTTTCTGCTGAAGCAGAATCAATATTTCCACCAGTAGCTGCAGTAGAGCTCCTAGAAGCATTGAGCATTTTTTTCTTCAGCATCTTTTTCATGATGTGTACTGCAGATTTATCTCCTTCCTTCTCTGTGCGCCTCTCCTCCTTCTCATATTTACTCCCAAAATTATCCTCTGTTATTTTAGTCTTCTGAAACAACTCCCCAAGTGATGTCCTGTGTTCCTTTTTTGCCACTGTAGTTGTTTCTGACAATTCAATTGCCGACCCAAATAGATAACCTTGGAGTGGACAAACTGTAGTTCCATTCCCATTGGTATCTAAACCTTCCAATGGCTTTCCACTAAGTGTGATTGTGCTGCCATGACTGCTTCTTCCGGTGCTGACATGACTGTTTCTGCCAGTGCTGACATGACTATTTCTTCCAGATGAGTCGTTGCAGCCTTCTTCTTTAGCTTCAGCTCGCAGAACCTTCTCCAACTCATCATTAATGAGCTTCAACTCATTCTCGGTTACTTCAGTCTCCTTTTCAGTTATATGCTCCAGAGAGATAGCAAATGTTGGTGTTGATGGATCAGGAATGTTGGGATCAACACCAAGGGTGCCGATGGCGAGAAAGCCATGGAATAGCTCTGATATTGCTGATGATGATTCTTCTTCATAGTCTTCTTCTTCTATGCGTGCTGCTTCTACACCAGCAAATGACTTTCGAAGATGGTCTCTCTGGGTTTGCCTGAGTGTCTTGGTGCCACAGTTTGGCTTTGAGTAGAATTGTTGGTCATCCAATGATGATTGCCCTGTAAGACAATTACAAGAATGCCCTGACACAGAAAATGTTAAGAAGAAACACTTGGATGATGGTGAGGTTAGATGAAAGAATAAGTTTTAGCATAACCCTAAACCATTTTAGAAGAATGCTTTCTATTTCTTCAATTCTGTGTTACTATTATATAATTCACTTTTGGTTCATCTTAAGCCTATACTTTAGTCATCACAGTGAACAGCATGGAGAGTATGTTGTTCAAAGGTCTATGTGGTTCATGTGCATGAAAACTAAACATGTGCCACTTCTTAGGTCTTTGATAGTTTATTAGCCTCTTGTGCATGCCTGTAATCTGAGTCATACATTGCCATTATAGTTTGATATAGTTTTATGGCCAGACATAACTGTTGTCCTTTCTGTTGTATATGCCAGATAAATTCTGCATAAAAAAAGCAATATGACAGAATGACTCTTACCAATGGCAAAATCTCTGAGTGGTTCACTGCTATTTTGGCGGAACTTACGGTGCATCCAACCTAGTAACTGCATCAAAAAGAGAAACATTCACCATTAGAAATGAGGAAGATCATTTTCTCCAGGGTTATACAGAGGACTGTATACCTTCATCTTTGCTCCCTTCAGAGTAGCTCAAGTTTGATCACTTCTTGCGGATGGTGGATGGAGTTGGATAGACTTAACGATTTGATCAGAATAGCTCAACCTAGTTCCTTGAAGCCTCTTATCATCTTAGATAAAGAAAGGCTGGAGAGAAACACAGAGATAGTTACAAGAATTGGGTTGGCTATTGATTGTCAAGATCACATCATGTAGCCAAATGGAGAGTGGGTCCTTTACTCCAGGAGCCCAGATTTCTATGTAAGCCATCCACTCATGTTCTATGCATGGAGGGTTACAGGGTTTACGACTTTTTCCTTCCTTTCTTTTCATTGTCTTTTTTTTTTTTTAATGTTTTTTGCATGATTTGGCACAGAATGCTACACTTAAAAATCTTTATTATGGTGCCATATACAAATCAATCTTGTGTCCATTAAATCTGTAAGTTAAGATGCAATTAACCACGTTTAACTGTGACAGATCATCAATTTGAAGTGTTCCATGTTGTATGTTACCATCCTGTCCGACATGTAAATCTGCATGCACTTTTTTGCTGAGGACCTCGATGAATTTATTATCATTAATGGTTTACTTGGTATGTGGTGGAAGAACCTGGCTTCACTAGTGGGGGTTGTGGAGACTATTTTGTCAGATTTCTGTGGGTTCAAAGGTAATATGACAATAGAAGATCTTTTCTCATTATGGATACAAAAAGTTAGTCTCCCTGTTGCTCCTGGGCTGGTCAGCTGCTGTGTGGGGTTTTCTAACTGAAGGACCATTGTGTAATAGACAAAACAAATGGTAATTTACTTAAATAAATATCTACATACTAAATACAATTACAATAATCTTAGAGGTCCATTAAGGAGTTTATGTTTGCAGACATAATTGCATCCACATGAAGTCCCTGGTGTTGTACATTTTGGAACGTGGAATCTGTAGTTAGCTTTTATCCACCAAAGGTATGGTTAAAATCTAGCTCTTCATATACATATTTCTAAACATGTTATGTTTCATAAATCAAGTTGCATTTAAAATGTTGTTAATATGCCATTGTATATGACTAAACCGTCATAAATTGGACTTTTTTTTGGTTCATTAGGGTTTTTATTAGTTGGAACTTCTAGTTATCTTCGTAGGAATTTGATATCCTTATTTCTGTCTCAGAAAATAGTTTTTTTTTTTTTCTCCAACAGGAATCTGATGTCTTTCTATGGGATCGCGGGTCTCTTTATTAGTTCCTATTTGTGGTGCACGATTTTTTGGATTTACTTCTATTTAGTGATTACTCACAGCAAGTATTCAATATCTACTTTCAATCATGGCTAAATAATGACTATTAGCAAAAGTTCATGGCTTCTGTGATTTCATTAGATCCCATTAATCTGTTCTTTGATATGTTGAGGTTGTTTACATTCTTAGCCATTCATGTACACGTTCACCGTGTCATTTTCATTTCATTATTATTTGTATTTTCTGCTGGCCCCATCAAGTTTGGGGCTGTTGGCATTGGAAATATCATTGTCTCTCACTAGCAACTATGTGAATATGACTGGATTGAAAACACAAGGAAAGGGTTTATCACTGATAGACAAAGGTAATAAAGCCATCCTTCACTCAATACAAATATATTTTCATAGATGTTGAGTAGCAAATACTGATAGGTGGGTCTTTGCTAAACCTTTAATTAACAATTGCAATATGTGTGTGTGTGAATTGTGGTCTATTATAGGTTACCAAACCTACAGCCTCTTATTTTTTATAGCTCATATATGGATAAATTTTCACAGTATGCCTTGACAAATTCTTGATTTAGCTACCTAACTATGAGCGAGAAACTAAGTTCTAAAATTGCTCTTCCATGTTGACTAATGAATGCTTGTTCTTGATTTATGACCTTGTGACTGTTTTTTCAATTGTTCAACTATGATAATCTCTTGCATTTGGTTAATATGAGTTTCAATTAAAAAAAAAAAAAAAAGAAAGTGAAAATGAATAGTCAGGGAAATGTAAAAGGCTGCACTTTGCCATTCCCATATACAGAAAATTTATGGATGTCTCTATAAGATCAAGTTCATTGAAATTCATTCACTAAATCTTACAAATTCTACTTAAAAAGTTACTATAATATCTTAAATCTATTAAAGTGTAGTAGGAGGAAATTATAGAGCTGTACTACTATTATTTGATTTCCATGGCTGTTCATTGTGTCTTAATAATTATGATACATTAATCAATGTCTTCCACTCTTCCTTTTCCAAAGGAAAGTGGAAAAGATACAGATGCACTATTTACTATGCCATGCCATCATGTGTTGATTGTGATGACACATGAGAATCCTTCCCTTCAAACCATATCAAATAATGTTCCAAAAATAATTAAAAATATGAGGATGATCACGTATGATCTTATTACTGGTCTTCTTGAGTTTTTGATGCAGTGCTCCCAATGGTACTCGTGCAGGTAGTGATTTGTTATGCTGCTTCTTAGTTGCTGATATAACAGGCTGAGTACTATCAATTTTTGTGGTCTATAATAACAGAAAATCTCTGAAAGAATCAGGACAATCAAGAAAATGAATTAAAATATGGATTTGGTGCTCAAGCTGCACTCCCTTGCCACATAGAGAATTCTGCAAAATGGAAATTCCAAGGAATCAGAAGAAAGTAGGGGCTGTATCAAGTTGTTAGCAGGTTAGATTTTTAGCATTTCTTTCTTGATTGAAACTTATCTGCATTTCAGTTTTGGCTTCGACATTGCTAGCTCTATGTTTAGGGACAAGGTTTTTAATGTCTTTAAAAAATAAATAAATAAAAAATAGAAAATAAAAAAATCAGTAATGCCAATTATGATAGTCCTCATGTAATATTACTCAATTGTGAACAGTAAATTATGTAGAAGCAATATTATTCAATCACAACATCTCTTCCAGCTTCTAATCATCAAGTAATTCATTTTCTTTACCATCCCAAGTATAGGAATAGTTTTAGCAGCAATTTCAATGCTGTATCACATACTCCCTCTTGTACAGTAAAAGGTGGAATTCCCACATGAGGATTATGATAATTGACATTAAAAACCTTGTCTCTAAACATACAGCTAGCAATGTCAAAAGCAAAACTGAAATGCCAATACTACTGACTGTAAGTGTTGTATACTTCCTAAAAAGGACTAGATTTACTGGCTGGTGATGGTGTTTCATGCCTACTTATATTCATATCAATACCCGTATGGACTAAAGAGAAACTAATTTCTTGTATGTTACTGCAGTCTTAGTGGTTCTAGGTTTTAAAACAATTTTGGAAGTTATCGTTGCTTTTCTTTTTCCTTTTGCTCCTCCATATTGAGCGGTTTATTATTTATTCAGATATGGTCATGCACAAGAGCAATTTTTTTAACTTACAAAATAAAATGCTCTGAAATTTAAAATGAGTCTGACAGAGATGGAAGCATGTTAGGCATCCGTGTTAAGAAACAATCCTATACTAGTACAAGAATGGGGCCAGTTGAAATTCTGTGCTATCCTGTTTTGGATAGCCAACGTTAAACTATAATACGAACTGCTAGGACAATTTCCTGCCTCAAACATGATGGATACTGACACTTTGGAAGACACTAAAAGGTTTTTTCCCTTCCTGGTTGACTTATTGTATTATATGTATCATTGAGTCTGAGTTCATTAACCCCCATTGAAATGTGAATTCAAGGTGGACATATTCTTATGGTATATTTGTCACAACTTATTTAACTTCCAATTTTTTCTTAGGTTTACCGATGGTGGGTCTGTGCTTTACTCTCTTTTAAACAGAGGATTCTTGCTACCAAAACAGTTGAGAACCAGTCAAATAGATAGTGTCAAGCAAGCGCTGGATGTGGTGAATCAAGATAAAACACTGTTGGATCAGTGCTCAGTGATGTTGATTCTGCATAATGATTGATCCTCAACTAGTCGAAATGTGTAACGTCCTTTGTGCCTCTCCTGTGGATTGTCGAGACTGGTGAATTGCTGCCACAAATTTGTATGGTCACGAATTGAGCAAATGTGCAAAGTAAGTGTGCCGCTATTTCTGGCTTTCGATTTTGTGAACAAATGAGAGACAACCCATGCTTTGCATCAGTAGAGCGCAAAATGACTCTCTCTTTGTTTTTTCATGCCTTGTTTGTCCTGGAATATATAAAAATATTTAAGTTTCCCCAGAATCAGGATGGATGGTTTAAAAATTCAGAAGAATCTAAAGTTAAGACATGTATCCAAGCTTGTGTGATCAAAGTTATTGTAGTACAAAGAGAACAATTTACATTTTATACATTTTTTAGGTTGTTAGTTTCTTTTGATGGATACTAGTCCTATTCTTATTGTTAAGATGCTTCTCACCTGTTATTTTAAAATTAAGCTAGAGTTGCCTGTTTTGACTGAGCAATAGCATTGAAATATAATATCTTTTTCTTTTCTTTTCCTTTTTGGCCAATAATTCATGCATTAAATGTATCCAATTTCGTTTGAAACACTTAAATATTAAAAGAAACAGAGTTGACGCCAAAAAAAAAACAGAGTTAAAGGTTAGCAAATAATTTGCTAAATGCAATATTCTCATAGGGATTTTGGTTGCAGCCTTGATACTTAGAATTTGGTTTATTACGACTAAAAGGTAACTGACAATTTTCTTTGAGCCACTTATCATCCAGAAAGTATTTGCTGACACTGTGATCTGTGACATAGCAACTATTCCTGCTGTGCAGGTACAATCACTTTCCCCAAGTATTTTGGTTCTCTTTATTTTACCCATTCTTCAGCACAAAACTGCTACCCACCGTTGCTAGTGTGATTCGCCTAGCAGATCACTTGTCATGGATTAATTATGTGGTCAGTTTCATCACCATTTATCTCAGTTGCTCCTCCTTATTTCCCTTTTGATTGCATGATAATATTTTTTACCTACTAATGATATTTTTTTCCTGTTTATTCTGGAGCCAACTGCATAAAGTCATTCACAAAGAACAAGCTGAAGCATGCATAGAAAGGTATGTTGCTAATGCTAAGGTAAAGGTTGTGGAACTAATAAATGTAATCTGTTTTGAGTTCTGGAGGGAGGAGGTCTGGGAACCTCAGTAGTCTTGTTTGATGTGAAATGGCAGTTAGATTTCGATGATTTCAATTTTGGCTAGAAGCAAATGAAGTTGGAGTTAAATGATTGAATATTGAATTATCTGCTGATATTTTCAGTTGCTATTTTTTTTATTCAAGTTCTTTATTGGATATCATTCTTTTCTTGGGAACTAATCTAGAGTAACATGATCTCACTATTTGAAAAGCTTTATAATATCTTGTCTACTATTTTATTTTGCTGACATCAACATTTTTCTTTGTCATGAACCGATTCATTGTCTGTCCTTAAAGAAATAAAAATTAGCACTATTGCTACTTTGAATATATCTGAATATGTCAATGCAATCATTTGTTTCATGGAGACCTTAGTTAGCGTCTAACCCTGTTTACATTGGTGGAAAGAGTAGCAGACAAGGGGGAGATGAATATAAAGCATTTCCATAAAGAAAAGACTATAATGCTAAATGACCAGCAGCAAAATCCCGTTGAAAATCGAGTCAAGTGAAATATAGTTTTAATTCTTGATTCATGTTTTATAAGAGTAGGTTCTATTCTTGGGTTATCTTTTAAATGCTCATTGCTCAAGTGACTAGTGCATTATGTTAACTGTAATCAGACTTTTTGTGTCATGTCAAAAGTCAAGAGTGATTGAACCTATGATTCTTGGATTATTCTGACTGATTATCAAGATCCATATTCTTATGAAGTGCCATAATGATGATCAATTTGCTTCTAGCTTTTGTTTATTGTATTTATCTTAGTGTTAAGAATGATTTCTCAGGTCTAAAGCAGACTGGCCCCATTTTCTTCTGACCAATTTTGATGACAACTGGGATGTCTATTCTGAATCTAATCTTTTTGTTTGTTTCACCTTAACTTTTTGTAAATTACAGCTGGAATGTGAGAAAAATGGAGGTGCTATGGGAGTGGAGGAGATCAAAATTTAGAGTCATTGGCTGGAGCACCATATCAGATGCTAGAGGTTCACAATCACAATCTGCAATGACTGCTATATTGTGGACATTTAGACAAAATTCTGGTTTCCGCCCTTTTCTGGATTAACAAAATTTTAGCCTTGCTTGCACTGACAGGGAACAGTCCACTTTTCCATGGTTTAAAGCCAGGTGGGATGTTACACTTGGATTAATATCTGCCTTGCATTTAAAATTTCTCTCACTGAATTTGGGGGCGCTTAGAAGAGCATTATTGCTCCACTAGAATTCATATGGCAGAATGCCAGAATCAAGTTGGAATTTTTCTTCACTCAAGGAAAAGGCAATATGACTTAAGGTAAAAATAGTCAAAGCACTCAATTCTGAGAGTTGTTCTATCTTACTTGATTTTTTAGAGTTGTTCTATCTTGTTAGCCTTAAACTCAAATCACTAAAACTGGAACGAATCTCTATTGTGAGTGAAAAGACTTGGTAAAAGAGTATGAACTAATGCACATAGATTAAGACCAACTCAAACTTAGATGGTAGAGGTGGTGGTAATTTGCAACTCAGCAAGTTCACATGATGTCAGGTTTTGGCTTGTTGCTGGTTTGGATCATTCCTTTGGCCTTTTTAGGTTCAAACTCTTTCAGATAGGGTTACTTTAAGTCATGTTTAGATTTTATAGGTGTGATGTAACCATTTCAGCATGCTTATGGGTCTCGAGTTCATGTATTTTTCATGTTCCGTTTCTCTGAGATTGGTATTATGTCACATTCAGGTGTCTTCAAGTTCAGCCTTTAACTTTCTTAATCTAATCAGGTTTGGATGAGTTTGAATTAGTCTATTTTCTGACAGATATTTGGTGTTAGATTATTTTGTCACTTGGGTCAATCGGCAGTGGTGTAGGCTTGTCGCAACAGCACCCAATTCTTGGTTGCCCTTTTAATTTCAATCCCTCTGAGCGACGATAGAAACTGCGAACTGGGGTTACTCCACTTGATTTTAAGAAGCATTTTCCTTGAACACTGAGAGTTAGCAATGAAGTATGAAGATGTTGGAAGAGCTGCCTGCAGGTTCATGGTAAGTTACCCTTTATTTTCGAGTGAAGGTAAACCAAAAAGCTGGAGATGATCCAAGCTTTTGTTTTGATTGTGTTGTTAAACTTATTTAAGGTTTTTGTTAGTTTTTTTTTTAAATCAAACTTGACTTGGTAAACAATTAAGCTTGACTTGTATCAGGAATTTCCTGACCAATAAACTAAAGTTTGCTTGTCAACCTATAAACAACGTTGACTTGTCAGCTGTAGACTTAATCGCCATCACCAATCAACGTAAATTTCTACCAAGTTTTAAAAATGCAGTAGCAAGTTCACTATCAATGGCCATTTCATTTTCAGTCAACCAAGAATTTTGATTGCTTAAATTAAAGTCATTTCTTGCTCAATAGATTTTTCTTTACCAGAATCATAAAAAGCAAAAAAAAAAAAAAATGTTACTGTTATTAGAGGATGGAAAGGTTTATCTATCTTCAAACATGAAGAGATGGTGATTTCATTTGCCAATCCTGCTGATGAAAGGATGGAAGAATGAAGATGAACAGTGGACAGTGGGTGGCCCAGCGATGGGATTTTGCGTTGCTGAGCTTTTGTCACTCTCAGAGTAAACAAATAGGAAGGAGACAAATGCACAGAACTTTTATTTCTTTGCGATTTGTATTTTTTTTGTAAGAGTTAAAGATAGGGACCCAAACCCAAACATGGGTATGCCCCTTTTGCTTTTGGATAAGATTAAGAAGAATTACTTGAATGTGACAATCCCTTCCAATTCCAATGTTTTTACCTGTAGATTGTCCCTATTGCACAGCACTTATTCATGATTGAAACCTCAACTTGGAAGTAAGAAAGAAAGAAAACATTTCTCCATGGATTTTCCCAACCTTTTTCTTTCTTTGTATGATTTGTTTCATTGTCACTTGTTTGTTGCTCGTGTTTAAGATTTCCCAAGTTTCTTCTCAGATTTCTCCAGCATTTTCCAACCCTTTTGATATGTACAATATTTTTATTTATACATAATAAATCATGAGCTAATTTTATCCAATTCCATTTATCATCCAATCCTAAAATTGTCAAAGCAACTTTATTTCAGAACAGCATTCTTTCACTTTCACCTTCAATCAATGCATAACTGTTGGCAAGAGATTTTTTCTATACATTTTCTTTTCTGTATTATGATTCCAAAGAAGCAGGATTATTTTGGCAGTTCACAAACCCCCCACGTAATCCAGAAAAGAAAACCACAATCTTTTTGGTGAATTTCAGGGTAATTCTTATCCCCTGGCCCATATGCTTCATATAAAAGCATAGCGAAAATTACTTGCTGCCATCCACATTCCACAGCACAGCAGAAAAATGGCTTTACTTAATCAGATTTCTTGACCCCCCAAAAAAGAAGAACCTGGATATAATGGCTTATTCAATCATTAAAAACTTTTACTAGTAAATAATTTTATTTTTTTAGGGTTTTGGGGTTTTTTTTTTAAGGCAATACTAGCAACTAAAATTACCCAACAAAAGTTGGCACCTTCAAACAAAAACACTTTATTCCAATCAACTCCCAATATTCCATGTTACTCTACTATATGAACTCCCAATAGTCCATTTTATATGTGACCCAAAGTAAAAAGGAAAAAGGAAAAAAATAAGGCTGAGATTGTGATTGATGGCAAAGAAAGAAAAACCAAGAGATTGTGATAGTAATCAGCATTAAAAGTGGATTCCCTATTCTAAACTCAATTTTGGAAAGAAATAGGGACAAAATTATTCCTACCAGAATCTAATGTTTTTGTTACTCACAATTAGGGGAACCTATATTATTGCTGATTGAAGTCTGAATCATAGGGCACCCAACTCAAAACTAGTGGGTCTTAGTATAAAGTAATTATAAGAGAGAAAAAAAGAACATTAAAACAAAAAAAAAGTATATACTAATAAACAAAACAAAAGGGCAACATAACATAACATTATTACTCCAAAGCTCTCCAAGACTCCAACCAAAAGGAATCAAAAGAAAAAGCATAGAAAATCGCATATTGACATTAACAAAAAGGGAAAAGAAGCACCGAATGTAATAAAATAAGATTAGGATTAGGATTATTATGTAATCCCAGTTTTAATAATCACATATAATTTGAAAAAACACTAACCACCAAAATATCAAATTGACTAAAGGCTCAAATAAGGGCTTTAATTTTTCAAATAAGCTCGAAAAAGGGGTCAAAAATACAATTTTAACAAATTAAAATACATATTTAGTAAATTGTGACATATTGTGCAAGATTTTAGTTAATATTAGTGTGTGGAATGTATATAAATTAAAAAGCACGGAAAAATTTTATATCATATTACGTTTATTGAATTTATTTGAATTAATAAGTTTTGATTTATTTGGATTAATAGGTTTTGATTTCTAACTTAATATAATAATATCATTTTTCTATCAAATTTGATATGTAGGCATGATAAGTACATCTAAAGAGAACCTAATTTGTAAAAATTTACTTAGTATATCTTCCAATTTGTTGAAATTGTATTTTGGAGCCCTTATTTGAACTTATTATGAAAGTTCGGGTACTAAATTGAGATCACAGCCTATCAAATTCCATTTGGCCCACTTTCTAAAACTATCTCACCTAATCACATAACTTAGTTACTAAGCAATATATATATATATATATATGTATATATATATATATATGATTACCATGTAATTTTTCTAAAATTGTTATATATCAACCAAAAGGGAAGCAAATTATAAACAATTTTTCTCCCGGAAAATGACTTGTCGCCGGCAGGTACATTTTTAGTCCAGCGCAGCGAAAAAAAAAGGGGGCAAAAAGAGAAAAATGAAAAAGAAAATGGCATTAAAAGGAAGAAGGGACCATCCCTAAATTCGGGCACCAATGGATTATGGATCCACCATGCCCAAAAAAAATTATACTAATATTAAAATATTGTCATTTTTAAGGTCTGGGAAAAATCCCCAAAATAGAAGGAAAAAGGAAAAGTTGATTACACATTTGGATTCCAAAGACCCCATAAACGAGAATTGAATAATCCTAACACGTCCGGCAACACCTTTCTAGCCAAACCCTTGTGGCTACTCGTGGGCGTTGAAGACGACGCAGCCGCCGTCGCCGGTGTTTCGAGCTCAGCATCATCTTTAAGCGGAAACTCTTGGGTCATTTCTGCCACGCCAGCTACCTCTTCTTTAATGGCTTTCTCCGCTGGAGTGACGTCATCAACAACAACAAAAACCGGTGCTTCCTCGTTAGAAGTCTCCAAGACGATAACTTTTTCTAGGTCCGGCTGACCCGGGAGGTGAACAACCGGGCTATCGGGGACCCGAGTTGCCGTTTTGCTGTTAGAAATAGAATCCCTTCTCTTGGGCCGCGCGTTTTTCTTGCAAGGTTTCTGGGCTTCCCCGTTGGTTAAGTGGTCTTCAAAAGCTTCAATAACTTGATGAATAAGTTCGCGGTTAGAAGAAGAGTCCCAACGGAACCAATAACTTGTGTAACAGTCGAAACAATCGCAATCGAAAAGGGGCGGCTTATGGGCCAAAGCACCAGCCTTGGCGGCGGCGGTTGGTGGTGGCTTCTTGGAAGGCTTTCTCTTGGAAGAATAATCTTGGGAGATTAAAGAAGAGCTGGTGGTGGTGGTTTTAAGAGACCTGGTGATCATGTAAGCTAAAACCTCTCGGTCCTCGAGAGAAAGAACCGAAGCAAGAGCCAAAATGGCAGCTGGAAGAAGCTTCAAGATGGAGAGATAATCTTCAGAAGAAGAAGAGGAGGAGGAGGGAGATGGGTGAACTTTACCTTTGTTTTTGAGCTTCATGATTGCTTTTGATTTTCTTTTGAGGTTCGTAAAGAAGGGGAAAAATATTGCCAAAAAAAAAGAAGGGGGAAAAATGGGTAAGGGATTAAAGTTGGGATTTTTATGGAATATAAGAGAGAGAGGCTGAGAACTGAGAAGGGAAGATGACTACAGTGGTTTGGTTAGGGATGTTTTCTTTTTTGGTTTTTGCTTCTTCTTTTTTTTTTAAATAAAATTAAAATTAAAATTATCATTTCATTTTGATGTTTTTATTTATTTTTCTTGGCAGACAAGGCTGAAATATAGAAGGTACGTCGGAAAGAGAGAGATATGTCACCGTTTCTTGTTTTTCTGGTTAACTAACGCCAAATATGGGCGCGTGTGCTTCACTCCTTAAATTTGCAAAGCCAAGCCCAACAACATTAACTCAAAAAAAATTAAAAAGGAAATTTCACACTTCACAACCTTACTCTAATTTTGTTTTGGAATTTTGATTTCGTTACCCCAAAAAAAAAACATTTTTGATTTTAAAAGGTTAACCTATCATATCGGAAATGTCACGACAATGATTCAAAATCAAAATAAAAATGGAACTTTAATCCTATTTACACCACATTAATTGAACATGCAGTATATATAATATATATATATATATAAATATATATACACTTACACTATAACTATAATTAAAATCAAATCTGGTTAGGGTAAAATCTTTTGATTCATTTTTCTGGTTAAGGTGAAGTCTTTTGATTCAGTTCTTTTTTTTTTTCTAGGATAATTCAATTTCTTTTTAACCCTAATTATTTTGCTGGATGAATTCACAACTAGTAGAAAAAGAAGATAAAACGTGCTCTAAATGCCCATATATTTTATTTATGCTAAAAGAATGGAGTATAATTACTCAAATTTTTTGCCTGGTGGTAGAGCACTGAACTCTTAGTTGCAGCATACCTGGACCATGAGGTCTTGGGTTCAATTCTCACGGAATGTAAGTTTAATTTGTAATTTGTTTGTTTGTTTATTTGGTTTGTAGATAGTTATAGTTTCTAGGTTCAAGAGCAGGTGTTATAAGATTTCAATTGTATTTGCTGGGGAAGGGGTTTGTTGACTCATAGATTAGCGTTTCGATAATATAGCTAATTATGTAGTGGTGTACGCGACTTTTTATGCGTTTGTGATCCCAATCTCATTAATGAAAAAGTTTATTTCTCAAAAAAAAATATTACTCAAATTTGCCTAGTTGAGTTGGATCTCTGTTTATAATATTTGGGGTTTCAGTTGGCAACGGTTCTCGTTGATGAGAGATCTGTAAATATTATTGTAAGCCCCATTGAAGCCTATTGACGGATCCTCAGGGAGTTATTTACTAACTACTTTCTAACAACAAAATAAAACAGGGGGGTTTTGATCAATTGGAAATAAACTATGGACTAAAATTAAAATAATTAAATTAAAGTACAAATAATTCAAATAAAAGAAAGAGTAATTATGAGAAAACTTCCAATCCCAAGCTTGACTAATTAGGTTGACCTGATCATCGAAATAAAGAAGTTAGCATATTCATCAAAATAGAAGGCGTAGATTGACAACAAACGCTAATCAATCACATAAATTCACCACAATACTAATTAAAGCAAACGCTATTAACTAGCCTAATTGAGATCCTAACCCTATGGCAAACGCTCAGAGAATTCAAGGTTCAACAACATTAAGTAAAGTGAATTTTAGCCTTCACGAATAATACTTTCCAAACGGGCAAGCATTCAATTCGCATCTATAATTCCCTAGTGATTCACAGTTACCCTTCAATAACTCCCAACCATCTAGTTACTATCTTGTGAAACCTAACCAAATGGTATAGAATTTCATCTAGTAATAGACTTATAATCCTAATTAATAAGTTGATCACCCAAATTAACAAGAATTATAAATACATAAAATTAAATCTAGAATTATAGAATACTAAGAAGAATAATCAATTTAAGAACAAAAATTCTCACAAGTCAACCCATTAGTTTAAGCAAGGAATTGAAAACAAGAAAATTAGCTACTCATGTTATTGGAAACAAAAACACAATTAATAATTGAATTCATGAAATCCAAAAACATAGAGTAAAGAAAAGAACCACTTTGTAGATCTTGAACACAAGTAGAAGAAACCCACAAGAAATTCTCCCAAGAAGAAAGAGAAAATAGAAGAAGAGAAGATAGATTTAAAATACGAGAGTCTCCCTTTATATAGAGCTCCAAAAACCTAAAAATCTTTAAAATCCTAAAAAGACTAGGAAAATAACTAAGCTAGGCCCTAGATTAAGTTTAAGAGTTGTGGGATCATGAGATCTTGGAGATAAAACCTATTTAAAGTAGGAAAACTAATTTTAAAAACGCAACCTCCGCAACTCACCCGCCCCCGGGTAGGGGGTACCCGGGGCCCGGTGTCTTCAGGTCTCAAGAAAGGATTGACGCGTTCCTGAGGGTACCCAGGGTCGGGTAGGGGGATCCGAGGCCGGGTAGCCTCAGAACTTGATTTTCAAGTTTTTTTCTCTTTTCGCTTCACAATCGCGTCTAACTTCCGAGAGCAAACTTCAAGACCCGATCTTCGGATTATTTCTCCAATTTCTTCACAAAACCGCTTGATTTGTTTAATTCCATAATCATTATCTCCAAAAGTACCTATAAGACAAAAACAAAGCAATTAAGTACTAATTCAAAGGATAGGCACTTGAAAATCATCAAATTAAACATAAAGAATTAAGGTAAATAAGTGCCTATCACCTATGGTATGTCTTGACCCTGAACTCCCCTTACCTAAACTTTTTTTTTTCAATAAAAAAAATATATTACTCAAATTTATTGAAACTTTTCGCCACATCTTTCTACTAATGTGATTACTAATGGAGAAGACATGAGTTGTTGACGTTGTAACTTGTAAAAGCCTAATTTAGGAGGTATATAGAAAAAGATGAAAAAGGCAACCGGCCAACCGCACCGTTTTTTAGCTTACACCTGCACGGACACGATGCCATTGACAATCTTCAAAATACTCCCAGTAATTAAATTGAGAAGAAGGGCAAAACAGTTCTTTTCTGAACAAATTGGATAAGGACTAAACAACCGACCAATGGTAATTATTTAATTAAGCTTGAGGTAGGTCTTAGGGATTAGCATTAGCAAGCAATGTTGAAACTGAGAGCCTCAAAATTGGTGCCGTTTTACGAGTATGCCAAATAGAACTCCGGTCCGTTGAGATCCACGGTTGGGACCGTCGAGGGTGCCGTTTCGACCGTCGTTGGTCCCGTTTAGGAGAGATTGAAGGACGTTCCTGATCATCCTCTCGGCTTTCTTGATAAAGGTAGATAAGGCTTCACACAAATTTGATGAGCATGCGCCTCCGGAAGCTAAACAAGTGCTTAGCCAAACCCAATATCAGGTTCAAAAGGCAAGGCTCAGAAGTTAGTAGCATTTTGTTGTTATCAACTCATCAAAATTGTGGGTCAAACTGAATAACAATTCTGCTTTCGACTCGGTGGCTGACAAGTGACAAGGTTGTTCCCACTGCTACTAAAATGTTTGAGTAGTACATTTGTTTATTTCGTGTTTGAGTATTTGCCTTTTGGTTCCTATTGATGAGTTAGAGAAGGCAGTTAAGCAAGCTGAAGCAAAGGACAATAAAGCAGATGACGTAGATGCTCATAAGTCTGATTCATGTTCAGATTCAGATTAGGGAGTTTTCCTTTATATTTTTCTTTTCCTTTGGGTGTTCCTGATCTGCAGAAATCTAAGTAGGCTTTGTTGGTTTTATTGTTGATGTGTGGGTAGAGGCAATGTGGATATTGGGAATAGTTTGCCTTATGATTTCTATATCCAATTGTTTGAATACTGAACATGTTTGGGTGAGTTTTTTGCAGAGAAATTGCAGTTTAGAATCGTAAGTACGAACCTTCCCAAGTGTAAAGAATAAAAACTGTCGAATTTCATATCATGGTTCTTGAGTTTTAAAACTTGCTATAGACATGATTTAGATGTCAGCCAAATCATCCTGTTTCATTTGTAGCAAATCTTTTGTGAATTATTTGGTTAAATACATGAATTATAGAACGAGCATAATTAGAATCAATGCTTTTGCAATATAAATTGAAAATATAGATGCTGATTATAGCAGCTTAATAATGATACAGATAAATTGATTAGATCTCATACTTAATTACCATTCAATCTCATACCGTATACTTGCCAACAATTAACAGAAAAAAAATTCATTGTCTTTATGAAGCAGATCCATTATGTGAAATGGGACAATTCACTCTGACTAGGAGAGTAGTGGTGTGAAAGTGAAACTACATAGTAATTCACATTGGCATCTTCACCATCAGCAAACCAATATTGCTGTTATAAACTACATGGTAATTGAGTTACATAGCGAGAGATAAAAATTAATCTCGTCTACTTTCTGAACAAACACTTCCACAAGATAGATCAAGCAACGTATTGTGCCGAAAGTTAGGAAATGTCATCTTGAGTGAAAGGGAAATGATCACCATGTGTGAGGTAGTCTGCATATTTCATCACAAACAGAGCACAATCAACAGAGCTGTTGGTAGTCTTCCAATGCATGCTGTCTCCATCAGCAGAGCTAAGGGATCAATAGCCTGTCCAGCAATTGCAGGAAGAGATAGCATAATAAGTTCCCTCTTCACGTCTATTGATGTTCCCTTCACTTCACTGCAATGTTAATATTTGAAAGTTCACACCCTCACATAAAAATCATCGAAACATACAGCCATAGCCCATAGACCAAGAATGAGACAGAAACCAAGACCCGTGGGACTCCAATTATTCTTCAATTTATCTTTAATTTAATCAACATAAAAATTACTCCCTCCATTTCATATTAAATGATCACTTTATAAATGGCACGATGTTTAATGCAAAAATTATTTTATACTTAACTTTCCAAATTTACCCTTCTTACTTATGACAACTAGCCCACGACTATATTACTGGGAAATCTATATTTATTGATTGTGAAACAAAACTTGTGGTTCTTTCAAGTTTCAACAGAAAATATGAAGTTTTCAAAATGTCAAAACTGTAGACATCAATTGCAAGTACACGTGTCATACTCTCTTACAAATGCACATAATATAAAATTATTTTTTGCAAGTAGAAATTAATAGTAGGGTTTATATTTGATGCACTGACAATGCATAGCTTCCATATACTGTCAATGAATCATAGGCTGCCACATCATAGAAAAAAATAATTTAAAAATTATTAGAGTCCTTAAGAATAAAACTTCCTTTTTAAAATTTTCTCCAACCTAAGTTTCCATTTTTCCTTGTAACAATTTCCTCCGTCCAAATCCAGAATTTCTTCTTCTTATCGAATTGATCATCTAAGATATTCATTTTATACTTGTTGAAACCCTCCCTCCATAGCCAATCAAATGTAGCAAAAAGAAAAGAGTCTTCTTACATTTTCCAAAAAATTTGGAAAGTACTGTAAATCAAAGATGGAGGAAGGAAGACAAAGTTGAAAATAGAAACCTAATTAAGATTTATTATTGAATAATAATTTTGAAGGACTCTAATAATTTTTAAATTATTTTTCTATGATGTGGCAACCTATGATTTACTGACAGTGTATGGAAGTTATACTAAGTCGGTGCATCAAATATTAATCCTTATAATGGGTTAGTATTGTGTCAGAATCATTTCTTTGGGAAAATGAAATTTTTATTAGTGTGTTTGTGTTTCATATAGAAAGGAGGGGTAGTTGTGTAAAATTGTTATCCATTTAAAAAAACTGGACATTTATTTTGAAACGGCCAAAAATAGCAAGGCAGTCATTCAAAGTGGAACGGATTCAAAATGGAACGGAGGGAGTACATTATTTTGTCAAACACAAAGTTACTTTCACTAGTCATTAAGTTCAGTTTACTATTCTGCCAGAGGAAAAAGATAGCACTATAATAATGCCAAAAAACCAATCAATCACTATGATTCCCATAGCCATTGCACAAACCGACCCTGAGAAAAACTACATATATATATATATATATATATCTTCTAAAAAGATAAATATCCATAAGCCCAATTCTTCATTTGCAAAAGTATAATTAAAAAATAAAAAATAAATTGAACGCATAACATTCAATCAAAAGTTATTCATAGGGAAAAATAATTGTATCATGATAAATATTTAATAAAAATGAACATAAACTCTAATCTATAGAAGACCCAGAATTTATTAATTTTTTTCTTCTAATATATTGAAGGCTATGCAACCACATATTGCACCCGTTTTAATAGATTCATCAAGGAAAACTTATGGTATAGTACTTTCGTGCATTCTGTAAATTAATATACAATATGACAATTTCTCAAATTAAGTGTAAAATCACAAAAACCCTAAAACCTGAATCAACCCTAATTTCCCAAATTGATTCGAAACCCTAGTTTCTCAATCATAAAAGACCCAAAACCCATTACAAATACTAATAAGATTACATTAAAATAACTCGATTAAAGTCGAAAACTAACCTTCAAATTCACCTAAACCCACCGGAAACTCGAATTCCGAAATCTGGAAACACCCAAAACCACCGTCAAAACCATCACTTTTCACCGAGTTCCTATGATTTTTCGTTTAACAAATGAAATCTCTATCAATTTCGTGATAGAATACAGATAAATCCAAGAGAAATTTTATGAAGAGGGAGAGAAAATAAGAGAACTGAAGAAAGGAAATTTTTTTACTAAGTTTAAAAAAATCGGGTTTGAGGTTAAAAGATGAGAGAGAAAGAAAAATTATAATTTTTAACAATTTTTTTTTTCAATTTTAAATATTATTTTTCCGATAAATTAAACTACACGTGTCTTTTTCTGATTGGTTCACTCGCCTTTTACTATGAGTGTTTCTCAAACTCCGTCAGTCCTAACGTTTTGGACCAAATTGCTTCAAGTCGAAGAGTTGGGGCCCAAATTGACCTTATTTATAGTTGGGGCCTTTATTTGCGATTTTCGCGAAAGTTGAGGCCCCAAATTGAGATTTCAGCCTAACGATGTGGGGTTTTGACTTTGTTATATATTTAAAATACCCTCCAATACTATTTAGTTATAAGAAAGAGTTTAGCCTAACTATAAAATATTTTATTAACACATTTAGATAAGAAAATAATATTAGTATTTTTTATGACTACTAGTTTTAGTTTTCACGTGCGTTGCACGTGGCCCAACATGTTTCGATTGAATATTTTTATGAAATTGTGATTACTATCCTATTAAATTTTGATAATCACGCTATGAAATTTTGATAATTACCTATGAAATTGTGATAAACTCCATATGAAATTTTGATAACCTAACTATAAAATTTTAATAAACCTTCATATAAAATTTTGTAACCTTCCTATGATTTTTGATAACCTCCCTATGAGATTTTGTTAATCTCCCTATAATTTTTTGATATTATAGTATGAAATTTCGACAATCTCTATTAGGTTGAGCTCCTCTATTTAGTACTATATAAATCATTCATAGTAAGCTCTTCATAAGAACAAAAGCAAACAATCATCAAAATTCGTACATACGTTTAAAAATTCAACTCTTTTGAAAAATCGTTTTAAGAAATCATCAAACATAGTATTGAAAAAAATGAAGAAAATAATTTACTCTTTTTTTTGGTTTTTTTTGACAATCTAATCCGGTTTAGCTTTTATAGTATGATTATACGTTTAAAAATTCAACTCCGGTTTAGTTCTAATTATAGTATGATTATACGTTTAAAAATTCAACTCCTTTAAAAAATCGTTTTAAGCAATCATCAAACATAGTAATGAAAATAATGAAGAAAATAAGTTAAAAAGAGTGATAAAGGAAAATGAAATTCCCAAAGCATGACAAGAAGTTATCAATACCATACCTAGACAGCAGTTTATTTATAACTGCAAAAATAACAGAAAATTTAAAATGGAAAAAGAAAAATCCAAACTCTTTTCATGGCCAGTGTACCTTATAGACATACATTTAAGAAAAAATGATACCAAAATTACAAATGCAACAATCATATATTTACCAAGAGGGCGGCACTCGCCATGGTTAGTAGGGCGGCACTAATTAAAATTTTTTTTTATTTTTTTAATTATTATTAATTATTTAATTATTAATTATTATTAATTTAAATTGTTATTATTAATTATAATTAATAATAATTAATAAAAAAAAACTGGTGTCGCCCTCCTAGGGCGGCACTAACCATGGCATGCCGCCCTAGGAAGGCGGCACCAACCATGGCGTGCCGCCTAAGGAGGGCGGCACCGATTATTTTTTATTTTTTAATTATTAATTATAAATTGTATTTTTAGAAAATGAAGCAAAGGGTAAAATTGTCAAAAGAGGAGCGGTGTTTAGCAAAAAGGGGGCGGTAAATAGCAACTCCCTATCCCTATCGAGGAGGTTCCATTTTACTTTCAGCGTATAAAAAGCAGACCGCATGAGCTTGGTGAAAATATCCAAGAGGTCTCTATACTATACGAAATGTGAAGTTTGTTTCCTATACTATTTTTTGCTACAAAATAGTCCCTCTACTATTAATATGATCCCCACAGTCCTTGGCATTAGTAAGTTGTGACAAAATTGTTACGCATGTGGCAGTAATTGCGTGAATTTTGATGACGTGGCATCTTAATTCTGAATTTAAATATATATTATCTAAATATATACTATATATTATTTTTAGTAACTATGGAAATTACTTAAAGGCCAAATTGATAATTAATGTGGTGTCTCATTTTGTTTTTGTTTTTTTTTTTCTCACTTTTCGGGTGACTAAAAAGGCCCTCGATGAATTTTCTCTCTTACTTTTCTTGCCGCTCTTTTTTGTAATTTACTATTTTTATATTTATGATTAAATGTGTTTTAATTACATATTAATTGTGTGTGGATATTAGGATTTACCAGTTCAACTCCTCTGTTGGAATTCCAAAGGATTGGTGCTATATATAAATGTATCTGCAATAATGGTTGATTAATGAGTTTTGTTTTCGTCTTCATTTCTATTTGGGTGGGTTTCTTCTTCCCTAACATTTCTCTGAATTGGTTTCACATGGACTCTGTTCTGTTTCCTAAAATTTCTAAGTGGACGTTGATAAGATCCTTCTATTTAATTTAGCAGCGACTGAGAATGACATAACCTAAAGTGGGGAGCTTTCACTTCTCACCGCAACATTTTGAGGTAAATCTGGATTTATTTATTGATTATATTATTTGATGTGTCAATTTAACATTTCCTTATTCCTCTTTTATTTTACAAAAGTTTTTTTTATTATTTATCATTCGACTTCATTTTTATTGAGATTTCTATTAGTTGCTTATATTTAGTATATTTCCACATTTTGAAAAGTACAGTTAGCCAATGCTAAGTACAATCATTTTGTGATGCATTATGTAAATTACATATGCTCCTGTAAATGCTCTCAACTAATTCAATTTTCCTATGACAACTATACATGCTCCTTGACTACAAAAAATTAAGTCTTCCTTATGCAGAAGCCAAATTCTTCCACCTACCTTCTGTTCTAATTCAATTTTCCTATGACAACTATACATGCCCCCTGAACTTTGCAAATTTAGGTCAGTTTGCCCCCCCAAACTAATAATTGTGCCACATTGCCCATTTAATTTTCAAAATCAAGCCAATCCCCCCCTTGCCGTCAACGCCGTTAGTCATGTGACTAACGTTCCATCAGGCTGAGGGTTAAGTGCTGACGTGGATTTTTCTAGCTTCCATGTCAGCTCAAGTGGGCCCCACTGGAGCTCGCAAAAAAAAAAAGAAATAGAAAAAGAAATGGAAAAAAAAAGCTAGCTTCTCTCCATCAACCAATTTTTTTTTCCAGAAGATGAATATGAACATCAAGAACACTTTCCTTGGGAAATCCAAATTTTGCAAAAATCTGTATATCTTTCCTTGACAATTATTCATGCAAACAAAAGTTCTAAACATTAAAAATTCATTCTAACCAAGGCATCACATATAATATTCCACATTCATCATCATAAACTTAAATAATATCACTAAAATTATAAATTCTTTTGTGAAATTTTAAGCTTGGCTGTAAAATCAATTCCTAATGAACCCAGAAAAGAAATGAGAGGATATAAATTACTAGACAGGTTAATGAACCCATACGCCAAAAAAAGGTAAGAAACTAAAAATCCTATCAATGTAAAAAAAAAAAAAACTAAAAATCCTATCAAAATTGTTAAAACTAAAATTCTACAGTTTTCAGAAGGGCTTAAATGCCCGTTTCTGTTTTCTTTCTTTCTAAAGGAAAACTTAGATTTTCTTTTTACTATAGTGGATAGAGTAGGCTATAGTGCTCTTGCTTCATCTCCATCATCACTGCAAAAGACCTCAACTTTGAAACCACTTCTTGCGGCTGTCGAGAGCCCCATACTTGTTGAAAAACTCCATCAGATCTGAATCCACTGCCTCGCCTGACACGAGAGTGTCCCATTCTCTCCAACATGATGTCTCAGATGAAGATAATGCATTTAGAGAAGCAAGCAGCTTGCCATGTGAGCAGCTTGCTTTGATGACATGGCATATTGGGTGGGACCTTAGATGCCACGGTGGAGACAAGCAAGCACCTCTCCAAGATGATGGCCATGTGGAAACAAGCACCTCCCTTTGTTTGACAAGTGTTGATGATCATCCATTCTCCATATGACACCTTTCGGTCAACAAAGGAGGCTTGGAAAACCCTTGTATGAAGTTCTCCATTTTGGTTGGAAGATGATGGCAAGTTGTTCAACTTGGTGAGGCTTCATCATTTGTGCATGGAATTGATCAATTCGGCTACCTACAACCCGAATTGGTTTCACACCTTATTTGAGCTCAATTTGAGCTAATTCGGCTAGTTAAGCTAAGTTCTTGTTTATGTTTACTAAAACATGTTTTATTAGCCTTAGTTAAGTGTGTTTAGTTGCTAATCCTAGTATATAAGCTACGGATGAAGCATTTGCAAGTTAGACTTGGATTTTGTAACTTTGACACTTTGTTTTGCTTTGTAACCTTGTTTAGGTTCTTGCAAACTTTCCTATATCAATTGGAGTGGTGAATCTGTATCTCTTGTTGATTTGGGATTAATAGAAGCTTGTTCATCTTGTGAATTCTACTTGTGGTGAATCTGTATCAAGTTGTGTTCATTTGGTGGAGAGTTTAAACCGATTCTAACTCTTGGTGGTGAAATCTGTATCCTTGAGTGTTTGAATTCGTGTGCTTAAATTTTCATCAATTCCTTTGTGAATTGATCTCTTGTTAACCTAAACACTACCTAAACACTTACCCTTAGGATTTGAAGTGCTCATTTTAAGCACTTTAAGCACATTTTGCATTCGGGTATAGTTGAGAGCAACTCATTTTAACACCTTTTGAGCCATCCCCGTATCAAATTGGTATTCAGAGCTTTGGTTGTGTGGAGATTCATCATGTCTCAACAAGGAAATGATGGGGGTAGAGTTGCACCTAATGAAACGATTGAGAACCTTAGAGGTCTTGTGGAAACCCTTCGGGATAGACTTCATTTGATGGAGGAAAGGGAGAGACGTCGTGAGGATAGTGAAGGGAGTTCTAGCTCTCACACTAGAAGAGGAGGCCGTGGTGGTGCCTCAAGTGCTAGCTCTAGTGAACCCATACATCCGGATGATGTAAGAGCTCATTTGAGAAGACAACATCAACAACAAAGAAGAAATGATGTAGATGATGAAGTTGGTGATGTTAACCAACAAATACAAAGGGTGAGAGATGTTGGTGCTTTTGGAAACTATGTTCATGCTTATACTCCCAAAGTTGAGATCCTTGAATTTGATGGGAGAGGGCAACCTGATGATTTTCTTGATTGGTTACACACGGTGGAAAGGATTTTTGAATACCAAGAAGTGCTCGAAAATAAACGAGTAAAGCTTGTTGCTATCAAGCTTAGAAAACATGCATCTTTGTGGTGGGAAAACTTATTGAAGCAAAGAGGAAGGAGGGGCAAAGATAAGATTCAGACATGGGATAAGATGGTCCGAGAGTTGAAGAAGAAATTCTTGCCCGAGGACTACAAGCAAGATGTTTTCATTAAGCTTCAAAACTTGAAACAAGGTGCCATATGAGTGTTTCGGACTATACAGCCGAGTTTGATTCCTTGATGATCAAAGCTAATATTAGTGAGCCCGAGGAGCAAACAATTGCAAGGTACTTGGCTGGTTTAAGAGTTGATATTGCTAATGTTGTTTCTTTCCAGCCTTATTGGTCTTTGAATGATGTCACTAAATTGGCCTTGCGGGTTGAGAGGCAATTGAAGTCCAAATCAGTTATGAGGTTTGGGGGTAAAGATTTTAGCAAGGGGACAACTTCAAAGTCTCCATTTGTGCCTAAACCGAAAGGTGATGAGAAGGACAAAGGCAAGAAAGGTGGTGATGATGCCGAGAAAGCTAAGTTGAGGCAAGAGAGAAAATGCTTCAAATGTCATGGTTTTGGGCATATGGCTGCAGATTGTCCAAATAGAAGAGTTGTAACTCTTGTGGAGGAAAATGAAGATGATAATGAAGAGGTTGAGGAAGTACCCGAGGAGGAGGAAGAGGAAGAACTCACCTATGCCGATCAGGGAGAGTCTATTGTAGTGCAACAATGTTTCAAAGTGACTCAAGTGGTAGAGGGTGAAGATTGGAGAAGGAAAAATATGTTCCATATTCGGTGTACATGCCAAGGAAAAGTGTGTATGGTTATCATTGATAGTGGGAGCTTTGAGAATTTAGCCTCGGTAGAAATGGTTGAGAAACTTGGTTCGAAGACCACTCCCCATCCCTCACCATAAAAACTTAGTTGGTTGAAAGATGAATCAGACTTGAGGGTGACATTGAGATATGTAGTAGCATTTTCTATTGGGAAGCACTATTCGGATGAGGTTGAGTGTGATGTTGTTCCCATGGATGCTTGTCACTTGTTACTTGGAAGTCCATGGTTGTATGATAGACATGTTGTTTATGATGGCCGTGCTCACACTTACACTTTGAGAGTGAATGGCCGAAAGATCACTTTGGCTCCATTGAAGCCAAATATTGCTCCTACACCAAAGATAAAAGCCTTGCTCATGTCTAGAAAGGAGTTGACCCGAGAGCTTAGAGGTGAGCCTATTGCTTTTGCTTTGGTTATATTTGATGAAAATGGTGATGTGCAGGATTCAGATATGCACCCAAAGTTGCGGCCATTGTTTGAGGAATATGGAGATGTGTTCCCGAATGATATTCCAGCTGGTTTGCCTCCCTTAAGAGACATCCAACACCAAATTGATCTTATTCTAGGTTCGGTGTTGCCTAATAAGCCAGCATATAGAATGAGCCCTAAAGAGTATGAGGAGTTGCAAAGGCAAGTGGAGGACTTGTTGCAAAAGGGGTTGATCCAAGAGAGTTTGAGTCCTTGTGCAGTTCCTGCTCTTTTAGTGCCAAAGAAAGATGGTTCATGGAGGATGTGTGTTGATAGCCGAGCCATTAACAAGATCACCATTGATTATAGATTCCCCATTCCACGGCTTGATGACTTGCTTGATCAATTACACGGGGCAAGGGTGTTTTCCAAGATTGATTTGAGAAGTGGATATCACCAGATTCGGATGAAGCCTGGAGATGAATGGAAAACAACTTTTAAAACTAGAGATGGCTTATATGAGTGGCTTGTGATGCCATTCGGGTTGTCCAATGCACCTAGCACATTCATGAGGTTTATGAACCATGTTCTCAAGCCATGTGTAAGTGAGTGTGTAGTTGTTTATTTTGATGATATTCTGGTTTATAGTCCTGATGAAGATTCTCATCTTGTGCATTTGAGAAAAGTGTTTGATTTGTTGAGAAATGAGAAACTTTATGCTAATGTGAAGAAGTGTCATTTCTTCACTCATGAGGTTGCATTTTTGGGGTATTTTGTGTCGGGTGATGGTGTCAAAATGGATAGTGGTAAAGTTGAAGCAATTCTGAATTGGCCTACTCCTAAGTCAATTCAAGAGATTCGGAGTTTTCATGGTTTGGCATCATTTTATAGGAGGTTCATCAAGGGGTTTAGTACTATTGTTGCTCCTATCACCGAATGCCTCAAAAGCAAGAGATTTTGTTGGACTAAGGAAGCTCAAGCTAGCTTTGATGAGTTGAAGAAGAGAGTGACCAAAGCTCCAACTTTGAAACTGCCCGATTTTAATTCTCCATTTGAAGTAGAGTGTGATGCCTCGGATGTGGGCACAGGGGCTGTTTTGAGCCAAGGAAGACACCCCATTGCATTCTTTAGTGAAAAGTTGAATGAGTGTAAAAGAAAATACTCTACTTATGACAAGGAGTTCTATGCTTTGGTGAGAGCTCTTGATCATTGGTCCCAATACTTGCTGCCACAACCATTTGTGTTGTTTTCGGATCATGAGGCCTTGAAATTCATCAACCAACAACACAAACTCAATCGGAGACATGCTAAATGGGTTGAATTCTTGCAATCTTTTAGTTTTTCTATCAAACACAAGGCCGGGGCTCAAAATGTGGTGGCGGATGCACTTAGTAAGAAGTGTGACTTCCTACTACTCTACAAGTGCAAGTTGTGGGATTTGAAGCTATTAGGGAGTTATATGAGCATGATGAGGACTTTGGAGATGCTTGGAAATCTTGTCATCATGGCCCTAGTAAGCTTTACTCCATTGTTGATGGTTACTTGTTTTATGCTAACAGATTGTGTATTCCGTTGTTCTTTGAGATTAGCCATTGTTGAGGAGGCTCACGAGGGCACTTTGGAAGAACTAAAACTTTGTTCATGGTGCAACAAAATTACTATTGGCCGATACTTGAGAGGGATGTTGCTAGGCATGTGTTATCATGTTGAGTTTGTCATTTAGCCAAGACAAGGAGTCAAAATAGTGGGCTGTACACTCCTTTGCCGATTCCAAATGCACCATGGGAGGATGTTAGCATGGATTTTGTTGTCGGGTTACCTAGGACACAAAGGAACAAAGACTCTATCATGGTGGTGGTAGATAGATTCTCAATGATGGCTCATTTTGTTCCTTGTAACAAGACTAATGATGCTAGTCACATTGTCGAATTGTATTTCAAGGAGGTAATGAGATTACATGGTGTTCCTAGAAGCATTGTCTCGGATAGGGATGCAAAGTTCCTTAGCAATTTTTGGAGGACTATTTGGAGAAAGCTAGGGAGTACTTTGAAATTCAGTTTGGCCTATCATCCACAAACCGATGGCCAAACTGAAGTTACTAATAGGAGCTTGGGGAGTTTATTGAGAAGTTATGTGGGGAAGAATATCAAGCAATGGGATTTGATTCTACCACAGATTGAGTTTGCCTACAATCGGTCATTTCACACTTCCATTGGGAGGACTCCATTTGAGGTAGTTTATGGCCTTAATCCTCTTACTCCTTTGGATTTAACTCCTTCTTGTTCTAGTGGGAAATATAGTAGTGATGCAGATGCTAGAGCCAAGAAGATTAAGAAGCTCCATAATGATGTCCGAGAGAAGATAACATAATAAAACATCAAGTACATGCAACAAACTAACAAGCACCGTAAGTTTGTTAAGCTTGATGTAGGTGACTTAGTGTGGGTTCATCTAAGGAAGGGGAGGTTCAATCAAGGTCAATTTGCAGAGTTGAAACCAAGAGCCGATGGTCCATTCAAGATTGTAGAGAAGATCGGTGACAATGCATTCAAGCTTAACTTGCCCGAGGAATATGGTGTGTCTCCTAACTTTAACATTTCTGATCTTGTTCCATATGTTCCAGGAGATACTTCATTGCTTTTTCAACCGGGGGAGAATGACACGAGAGTGTCCCATTCTCTCCAACATGATGTCTCGGATGAAGATAATGCATTTAGAGAAGCAAGCACCTTGCCATGTGAGCAGCTTGCTTTGATGACATGGCATGTTGGGTGGGACCTTAGATGCCACGGTGGAGACAAGCAAGCACCTCTCCAAGATGATGGCCATGTGGAAACAAGCACCTCTCTTTGTTTGACAAGTGTTGATGATCATCCATTCTCTATATGGCACCTTTCGGTCAACAAAGGAGGCTTGGAAAACCTTTGTATGAAGTTCTCCATTTTGGTTGGAAGATGATGGCAAGTTATTCAACTTGGTGAGGCTTCATCATTTGCGCATGGAATTGATCAATTCGGCTACCTACAACCCGAATTGGTTTCACACCTTATTTGAGCTCAATTTGAGCTAATTCGGCTAGTTAAGCTAAGCTCTTGTTTATGTTTACTAAAACATGTTTTATTAGCCTTAGTTAAGTGTGTTTAGTTGCTAATCCTAGTATATAAGCTACGGATGAAGCATTTTCAAGTTAGACTTGGATTTTGTAACTTTGAACACTTTGTTTTGCTTTGTAACCTTGTGTAGGTTCTTGCAAACTTTCCTATATCAATTGGAGTGGTGAATCTGTATCTCTTGTTGATTTGGGATTAATAGAAGCTTGTTCATCTTGTGAATTCTACTTGTGGTGAATCTGTATCAAGTTGTGTTCATTTGGTGGAGAGTTTCAACCGATTCTAACTCTTGGTGGTGAAATCTGTATCCTTGAGTGTTTGAATCCGTGTGCTTAAACTTTCATCAATTCCTTTGTGAATTGATCTCTAGTTAACCTAAACACTACCTAAACACTTACCCTTAGGATTTGAAGTGCTCATTTTAAGCACATTTTGCATTCGGGTATAGTTGAGAGCAACTCTTTTTAAGGCCTTTTGAGCTATCCCCGTATCATCCACCCACAAATTGTTTGACGGCGTATCGGATTCCTCCGATTCTTTCCCTATCTTCTGCTGCTTCATCGGCGGTACCATTGTTAGGGATTTTGTTCAAGTTAGGGATTTTGTTTAGATTACAGATTTGAAGAAATTCAAAGTAGAGATAGAGATTAAAGAGGATGGAAATCTGAACGCTGAATCAAAAACTCGAATAAAATTTTTGAAAATGGAGACGATAAAGAGGAAGAGAGGTTTGAAATGGTTGGTGAGACTTTTTTGTATTTTCAGTTTTCTTTTTTATTTTTTCTTTTCTTTTTTTTGGGCTTTTTCCTATTAGTGGGGCCCACATTGAGCTGACGTGGATATTCCACATCAGCCAGAAAAGTCCATGTCAGCACTTAACCCTCAGCCTGACGGAAACGTTAGTCACATGCAATCACGTGACTAACGGTGTTAACGGCAAGGGGGGGATTGGCCTTATTTTTAGAATTAAAGGGGCAATGTGGCACAATTATTAGTTCAGGGGGCAAACTGGCCTAAATTTGCAAAGTTCAAGGGGCAATGGGGCTATTTAGCCAAATTTTAATTTATAAAAGCTCTTGTTTAGATAAAAAAAAAACAAATTCTTCCACCTACCCGAGTTAATTAATTTAACAATTACAATCAAGATTAAAAATTGACCGCAACGTACTATGTTTTTTTACATAATTAACATACATTTCAAGCAACAATTAATATTAGTTTTATTTTGATGAATTATCTAGAGATGGAGGAGTATAATATTATCTTTAATTTGATGAATTACCTAGAGATAGAGTTGAATTTAGGTAATGCACTTTTAGAATGAAAGAGAGGTTGTTTGTTTTGCTTTATATATGCGAATTATTTGTTTCGATGTATGAGTTTCTCCTAACTGATTAACTTACAGCCAATGCAATATCTTCTTACTACCAGGCTTAAACAACTACAAAAAATATAGCCCTAATAAGAAAATGACTGCAGCGCAAGTGTAGACCATCCTGCTTGTTTTAATTAATTTAAATAATTTCAAAATAATTTTTTTTTAAAATAAAAGAAATTGAATTTTTTTCCCACAAACAGCAAATCATTCTTCTATATTTCAATCAAAGATAAAACACCTTCTTTTTCCATGAACCAAACAAGAACATTAATGTTCTTACTCAATACTAAAAACACCTCAAACTTTCTTAAAAAAAATCAATTACCAATAATAAAACTTAATATCTGATTTCTGAAAATCAAACTATGGAAACTAAAAGATCATGCCCCAGAAACCCAAAATTTCATCCAAGTACATAAATAAGATGGAAGAGTACACAAGAATGAGGGCTAAGAGAGGTTTCGTACGACGAGCATGTCGAGAACCTCTGAGCACCTACGTGCCTGTGCGGCGCCTGTGCCTGCACCATCAACTTCGGAGTCGGAAGGATAAAAAAAGATGGGACCGTGATATATAATAGGTACGGCTAAATGTGCGATTCAGGATATAATGTTTGCCCACATGTTCAATTCATGATGCAACGTTATAAAATTGTGATTTGAGGATATAACATTATCGTTTTGTTTCAATTCAGGAAAAAAATAAACGGGACCGTTTGTTGAGATAACATGCGCGGAGAATGCGTGTTGAACAGTCCACGCGGAGAAAAACACAGAAATTCTCTTTTTCCATTTTAAACTGAAAAGGAAACAAAAACAAAAACAAAAAGGCTAATTGCTCAATTAAGGGCAAAATGTTTCAGTCTCGGCCTAATTTGAGTCAAAACCTTTTAATTTGGTCGATTTGGGGCAAAACGTCCTGAAATCGCGTCAAATAAGGGCAAGTGTCGATTTAAACAGGGTTTGACTTACACACAAAAAGGAGAGCGCGTGGCATTTTTTTTAAGAAGAAAAAAATATTTTATAAAAGAAAAAGTCAACTTACACGGTTAAAGATAAAAAAAAATTAATTTTAAAATAATAAAATAAAATTATATAAAATAAAAGACTTTTTTTTATTTCTTACAAACACTTCCTATATTTATAAATCTACCACATCTAAGATCAAAAAATATTTTTAACCTAAAAACTATAAACACCATAAAAAGACATCAATAGACTCTTCTTCCTCTCCACCGTTAGCCACCATAACTCGCCGTGTCGGAACCTTGATCTTACTCCAACTCTCATCAAAGTTTCCAGATCTGTTTCTCTCTCTCTTTTAAAGTCAAATATAAAACCAGATTCATAAAAAAAATCCAAATATGCTAGATCTAAAAGACCCGAGAAGAAGGACACAGACAAAAACTTGCCTATCCCTCACTACAACCCGCCGTCCATGTTTCGTCCTTCACCGCGATACACCGCGAGTCCGAGTCTCTCTGTTGTGATCTAGTTAGGACTGGTAGCAGGCTTAGAGGAATAAGGAAATGCCATTGAATCTGTGGTAAGCATGCACTGCTATTAGACTTCTTTGCTCGGCACAGTGTCGTTCTTGGCCCAAAGGAGGCTTTTGATAAACATAGATAGACAGGAAACCGGACTTTGAAGTTTGAATGGTGTTTAATGTTGTGCCAATGAAAAAAATGGTGTTTAATGAAAATTTTTTGAGTCCAACTCTCTGCAAATTTTTGTCCAAAAAAATTTTCTGGAGATTGTGGTGTTGAATGGGTCTTCCATCGGAGCATTCATGTTTATCATCAAAGAGTAATTTTATTTTATTATTATATTTTATCCTTTAAATTAAGATAAAACAAGATGAGAGAGGAAAAATAAAGAAAGATTTGCTAAAAAAAACAAATATTTGGAAATTGTTTAGATTTTTTTTCCTTAATATTCTTAACATTTTCTTTTATCAAGAAGATTAGATATTCTTTACGTTTTTTATTAAAAAATTTTAATTAAAATTATTTTAATCAATTTCATTAATAATAAATAAATATTATTACAAAATATAACAGTGCCACATCAGCGTCCGTTAATACTAACGGCGCGTTTCTCCTATCTGCAAAAAGATATTGCCCTTATTTGACAGTATGCCCCTATTTGACGCGATTTTAAGATATTTTGCCTCAAATCGACCAAATTAAAAGATTTTG
Source organism: Corchorus olitorius (assembly GCA_001974825.2). Taxonomy (NCBI): domain Eukaryota; kingdom Viridiplantae; phylum Streptophyta; class Magnoliopsida; order Malvales; family Malvaceae; genus Corchorus; species Corchorus olitorius. Next base: position 40,135 of record AWUE01012119.1, read on the forward strand.
CCCCAAATTAAGCCGAAACTAAAACGTTTTGGCCTTAATTGAGCAATTAGCCAAACAAAAAAGTTCATCTTTTCTTCTTCAACCCGTTTCCAACTTTTTACAAAATACAAAAAACTCAAAACAACTTTCACTTTCCAATCTCCCTCCAACTTATATCACTCCTTGACCTTAATTTTTACAAACCCAGCCTAGATTTGAAAAGCTAAAGGAAAAAAAATGTTATTTTGCTAGAAATCAGAGCTCTAACGGTTGCTACAAACAAACCCAACCTCTTTTCTCTGTTGCGACCTCTAGGGTGCTCGCGGTGCCTCCTGATTCAACCATGTCCGGTCCTCACGTGACCTCTAGGTTGTCATTTTCTATGGATTGGTTTGGGGATTTTATTTTGGTAAATGGTGGGAGGGTTCTGGTATCTAGTTTTGCTTTTCAAAAGGTGTTTGATTTTAATACAATTTGATTAAAGTAATTGAACATATTGACATTTGAAAACCCAAATTCTAATTTTTAAAGTGCTTGTTGATGCTCTTGAATTTCTTGATGACTCTTGTTGGTTTGGCAATGGCTGGATATGGGATTTTCATGTTTGTTGAGTACAAAAATGCTTCCAATCATGGTTGCGTCTTTCATCTAATTATTTATTCGAAAATTTTCAAGTTTCGTTCCAATTTATTGGCTTAAACTCTTTACTTCCCAGTCAGAGGGTTATCGCTGAAGCTAAGTGGAATATTAAGTTTTTCTTAGCTTTTTATTCAGAGGGTTGTTTGTAGGCAAAAATCTTATGGTAAAATTTTTGCATTCTTATTTTTTTTAATCTGATTTCAATTTTTTTTAATGGACTGGAACTGGAGAGGCCAATCCATGTTAGATTGACACCACGTGTACTAATTTACATTTAACGGTTAATATTTTTCCATTCAAAATTATTGAATTGTACCAGATTCCTCCTAATCATTCCTCAATCCAGTTCTTCACTTTCTTCTCCCTAACTCCACCATTCCTTTAATTTAAAAATACCGACGACTGTTTGGAAGAAGTCAGGAAACATTTTCAACCAAAAAAAAAAAATTTTAAACCATAATTTTTGGCTAAATATTTATGTTTAAAAAATAAACTTATGATCCAAAAATATATCCCTCTTGTGTTTTTTTTTTTGCTTTTGTTTTTTCTTGGGTTAAGAAGGAGAAAGAGAGTAAGAGACGTTGATTTGATTCTGGCCAAAAGAAAAAAGTTGATTTGATGGAAAAAAATCATTTTCAATTTTTACTTAAATTTATAAAAATCTTATAAATGAAATTTTCATTGTCAACACATGGTCAATAGCGCTTTGACACGTTAGCTTGTTAGAGTGCGTGTAACTCATACACAGCACCCAATAGCTCTTTTGCCTGAACTGGAACAAACACCTCATTTGACATCGTTTTCGTTTCCTGTTGCCATTTTTCTGTTTTTTGAAATAAAACAGTGAAAACATATTTGACATACTGTTTCCGTTTTCAAAAATTTTGGAAACAGAAGCAATGTTTTGATAAAAAGTGGAAGCAAGAATTTTGTGTTTTCATGTTTTTCCAAAACACTTTCAAAACACAGAAGCACAATGATGAACAGTAACACACATGCTTTTTAACCAAAATTTTAAAACTTTTCTATTTAAAAACATACAACCAAAATGTATATCCAAACATGTTTTTGTTTTCAAAAATTGACAACGCAACAAAAATAAAACGAAAACGAAACAAAAACAAAAAACAGAAAAACGAAAATGATGCCAAACAATCTTGAAATCACACTTTTATAACGTTGCATCCCAAATTGGACCCTGAATTAAGCATTTAGCCAATATGTAATATACTTCCGTATTAGGATGATATAATAATAATTTGACTTTGGATAGAGTTCACAGTTCAGAATTTTAAAATTTTAGTTTAAAATTTCTGTGTTTTATTATTGGTAATTGATTCTTTTAAGGAAGTTTCTAGGTTGTTTTGGAGTCGAGTAAGAACATTCAAAATGTTCTTGTTTGGTTCATGAAAAAAAAGGTGTTTAATCTTTGCTTGAAAAGAGAGATGGATGATTTGGTATTTATGGAAAAAAATATAATTTCAATTTCTTTTATTTTAAAAAACAATTTTTATTTTTAAATTACTTTTAATATTTTAAATTATTATTTATTATTTAAATTAATTAAAATTCAAATAATTTATTTAAATTCGAAATTAGGGTGTCATGTCATCAAAATTCTCGCCTTAATACCACGTCAGCATGCGTAATGAGTGAATCATGGAGTCAAAATTCTCGCCTTAATACCACGTCAGCATGCATAGCATGTGTAATGAGTGGATCATGAAGGATCATTTTAATAGTAGAGGGACTATTTTGCAGCAAAAAATAGTACATGGACCAAACTTCACATTTCATATAGTACAGGGAATCCCCGGTACCGGCAGCTTCATCCCAAGTCAACCTTATTTTATTTGGCATTTGGCATGCCTTACTACTTTCTATTTTCTTTATATCTCAACCTTATTTTATTTGGCATGCTTTACTAATTTCTATTTTCTTTTTCTTTTTCCGCTAAAGAAAAGGCATGCTTTATTGCTTTATTTCTCTTCTTTTAGGTACATAATGCTTGGTTAATAACCAAAAACATAGTCCATCATTTCACTAATCCCACCTGTTAATGTCTTACTAATTATTCAACATAAAGAAAGTTTATTTGCTTTCAATAGTGACATTATACGTACCATTATTGAAAATGCTTAAATACCTAGCATATATCGAAAAAGGAAGAGTTGAAACAGTTTGAACAGGTCCTATAAAATCTGGGTCATATTCACATCTACAATTGTCCAAGAAAAGAGAAACAAAAGCAATTCCAAGTCTTTCAATTAAACATGTCTTCTTCCTCGTGAGAATCTCACCAATCCAAAAGGAAAATGGATACGATACGCAGAACGGGATTAATCAAGGCAAAGCAAAGATATTATATTGAAGCCAGAGGATGAACATTCAAGGACTAGCTTTTTGCTCATTTCTTTTGCTTACTTAAGTTTTTGCCTCGATCTCGATCTGGTTTTGATTTTTTGCACCTCTAACTAAGATGGATTATAACTTCTGTTGCTATATAATTACTAAACCATCACATTCAAGCAGAAGTATTTTGCCTTTTCCATTAAATTTGAAAAATGCAGGGCCTCTTCTATGGCAAGCAAACATGACACAGAAATAGTTGAAGACTGGGATAATTAGTAGGCAAAGAAGGATTTACCATCAATATAAGGTAGATAACAAAATAAGTGAGACAAAAAGTCTTAACATTGTCAAAGTCAAATGGGTGTAAAGAGGAGGTATATATATGTGTAGATGCGGCAGAAAAAGAAACACTAATGCTTTTTAATACCAAACTGTTTCAATGCAAAATATTTCAAGTAATGCAGATAGCGAAGAACAAACAAGAACAGAGTGGATTCGATCAATCGACCTTCTTATCAGTTGTTTGGGACTTGTTTGCTGCTGTTGGACGTTTGTCTTCTGACATTTTGGCTTGGACCTCATCCCTCTCTCTGAAATACCTCTCAAATGCCCGAGGGAGGAATCGAGGAATCAAGAAACACAAGAGATTGATAGAGAAGTAGAAGAGATTTGCGGCTGCCAGTCCCTTCCCAAACAGATGCCATGCAATGTCCTGCAGAATCAAGTAGGATTAGATTTATTTAACAATTCTTTTCTTTGAACTACTTGAATTAACAAGAGAAGAGAAATTACCTTCATCTGTGCATTTGCAGGCAGAGTTTTGTTAAGCCAAACATCATTCATCCAATCAAGGATGACAAAGATCCTCCTAACCGTATAAAGTAACGGAACAAGAGCCCTGACCGGGGGCGAAAATAAAGACAGCCCAGTTATCACATTTTCTGTTAGAATTTGAAAGGAAAGCAAGAACAAATGAGGTGTAGCGGATCGAACAGCATGGTTATCACCCCTTGCAAAGCCACCCAAGACATATGCCAGTGGCAAGAAAAGCCCTATGGTAGTTCCAAGAATCACATAGAGCCTAAAGAGCTTGCTGCCTTGGAAAATCTCCTGTGAGCCGGTGGTGACACGACCATGGGATGGGAACGCAAAGCGCGAAAGGGCGATTATGTAAGTTGAGGCAAATGCTGGGAAGACTAAATCAAGGAGTGGCACCAGGCCACTAATTGAGAATACCATAATGAAAGCTACTAGTTGGAGTTCAATCACACGCAATGATCCCATTACACCACCAACCACTGATTGTTCCTGCTGCTGCTGCTGCCTGAGATGGGGCTTATTTTCCCCCGGGGTTATGGTATGGTCTGGCTCACTTCTAGGAGCCACAGCAAGAGATACACCGGACATTTTTACTTCCTAGTTGAATATGCTTTTTTTGGTACTTCTAACGGTTTTCGATGCAAAATGCAAATTCCAATTGATCCTCTTGCTTCAATTCCTGGAGAAATAAACCATCACTTGTGTCAGAAAAAGTAATACTACTACATTGATAGCAGATAGTTTCAATTGATTCTCACAAACCAAATGGCGAATACATAAAGTGTATATATTTATTATTTTATTTTATTATAATTAATGTTATCCCTCAAGAGCAAAGCAGAGGCAATTAAGGACACAACCCACTTTTAATTCTTTCATAGTCCATTGGTTAATGTTCTTATTACTACTTCAAAACCTCTGTTTTAAGATTTCTTCAGGATGTTCTGTTTGCAACCAGTTACTGTTTTATTCCATAAACATTTGTCAAGGTTGAAATGTTCTTGTATGATACAAAAATCAAATCTAAAACCAGCAAAAAGAAGAGACATTTCACAACTTGAATCCTTCCTTTATATATAAGCTTTAACTAATCAAATGGCTGTCGATAAACGATCACAAAGAGGCAATAAATATGAAATATTCAACATATATATACAAAGAGGTAATAAAAATGATTGCAACGAAAAACAAAAATGATGAATGATTCAAGAAACTTGAGAATAATATAATATAATAATAATAACAATAATTGAAGAGAAGAGATCTTACTTGGATGAAAGATTGAATCAAAATCAAAATTCAAAACCATGAAAAACGAAAGCTGGGAAAAGAAATGATCATAGAGATTTGAGACTAGCAAGAGAGAGAGCGAAGATTTTGCGTTAAAAATACAGAGAGAGCGGGCGACCGCTCTGAAGTTGTTTTTGAACGTGTAGCTATGTCCGGCTTTACACGTGGCCAACTCTTACGTGGGATTGCTGCTTTTCTTACACGTGTTCAGTTTTTTGCCTCTTGGTTAGAAAAAAATGTTGTTTCTCGTAAATTCTCTGGCCCAACCCATGCACTCACTTCCTAATTCTAACTCAGCCCTGCATTGCATTTGAAACGTGACAATTCTTGCATTCATTTCGGCGATCTAAATTTTGGACTTCACAAGCGAATCGTCGGCGATGTAAATTTTGGACTTCACAAGCGGATCGTGGAGTTGATATATGTCTATCTTTTGAATTAATTAAGTTTTAAAATTTTCAATTTAGTCTCTAAGGGACACATATCATCCTTCAGGACCCACTTGTGTAGTCTGTTAAACTCCACCAACGGTGTATTGTATAATCTATCTTGATTTATTTATTAGTTTGAATTGAGTACTTTTTGTCTCAGTATACTCCTTAATAGGAGATGAAATCGATTTCACAAAAAGATAGTAACAGTATCATATTGTAAATCATAGGATTTGAACTCCAAAATCCGATTAATGAAATCTCAAGCTTGAATTATTGATTGTCTTCTTGGGAATCCATTGTAATTTGTAAACCATTTATAAGATTTGTGACATACCGTAATCCTGATAGTTCCCTATATTTTTCTTTCCCTTTTTCTTTGGAGAACAAAAACAATTCAACGCAAAGTAATTTTCTTTTGGCCATCAAAACAAAGTAATTAAAAGATGCAAATGCAATTTAATTCTTTTCCTTTTATTTTGGGAAGAAAACCAGTTTAAGACAAAGTAATTACTAGTAAATGTAATGAAATAAGTATGGTAACTTTGGAATCGAAATGAGTAATGTAAACAAAGGAATTAAGGAGTCTGCATTTGATGAGGTGTATTTCCCATTACCTGTAATAATATATTCCACATAATTCACCAATTCATGCATCATCAAGTATTTGTAGTCTCTCTTTAGGAATTAATAAGATTTGAAAAGAAGTAAAATCACCATTTTTCTTTAGAAACATATTAAAAGCAACCTTTTGTTATTGACCCGCAATTAGATCTAGTTTGGTTTAGAGGTACCGTCACTTGACGGGCGTGCCGGGGGTGCTGATCCTTCCCCGGGCATAAATGACTCCCGAACCTAGGTCTAGGTGATCAGACCGGACCCGTAGTTTAGTGGGTCCCACACCAAGCACTGGATCTCATTAGACTGATTCAAGACAATTAGGTGGCTAATCACACCTTAGAAAAAAGATTAGTGGCGACTCCATTTCCAACGTCGTTTCGACAGGGTTCCCCGGACCCGAACGTTTCGACAGCCCCAGTGATGAAATCAATTTGATACTCAATCCCTCTAATTGGTGGCAATCCACTAGGAATTTCCTCAGGAAACACAACTGCATAATCACTCAAAAGAGAAACAATATTGCTTGGAAGTTCTCCACCCAAGTTGTTAGTACCCATTAGTGTATTTCGACATAAAAGTAAGATCAAAACAGAATTCTCATGCAAAGCACTCTTAATTTCACTCTTAGTAGCTAACATACACTTTTTAACAACTTTCTTAGAACTAACTTTCTTTTCAACCAAAACAGCCCCTTTTGCGTTATCTTCATCGTGCAATTTAGGTTCTATTTTACTCTTTTCTTTAGCCCTAAATTCAGCCTCTAATCTAGCAAAATCATCCCTCAATTTCAATTGATCTTTTAAAGCTTCTTGAGGTAATAAAGGAACTAAGGTGATAGGAATCTTACCACACACAAAGGAATACTTGTTTGTCTCACCATCATGCTTCACCTTGTTGTCATATTGCCATGGCCTCCCAAGCAACACATGACAAGCTTGCATAGGTAGTATATCGCACAAGGCATCCTCTTTGTACCTGTCCAAAGAAAGAGAAACCAAAACTTGTTTGTTAACCCTAATTTCTTCTTTATCATTGAACCAACCTAAGCTATATGGTTTAGGATGCTTAGAAGTAGGTAGTTGTAACTCCTTCACCAAATAAACACTAGCTATGTTTGTACAACTCCCACCATCAATAATCACACTACTAGGCTTCCCATTCACATAGCATCTAGTGTGAAACAATTCTCCCTTTGGTTTTGCACATCCCCTTTCACATAGGCACTTAAAGTTTTCCTAGTAACCAAACTCTTAAGTGGAACTATCTCATCACCATCATCAATTTCCTCATCATCATCCCCTTCATCATCACCATCCCCACTAGTATCTAAGTCAAAATCCTTTTCTTCACTTAAAAGCTCACCATGCTCATTAAAATAAATCACCTTCTTGTTAACACAATCTCTAGCATAGTGACCAAATCCTTGACACTTAAAACACTTAATGTGAGTCTTAGATGATGAACTTGAAGAACTCTTACTTTCAAGTTTAGGACTTACTAACCCCTTTTGCGCCACCTCCTTCTCCTTGTATGGAGTTTTCTCTTCTTTCTTGTAAGGAGTTTTTCATGAGCTATTTGATGATGTGAATCCCCTTTTGGCCACACTATTCCTCTTCACTTGACCCTCAACCTTCAAAGCATGTTGCAACATCTCCTCTAAATCATAATGTTGTTGCATCTCCACAATATCATGAATTTCCCTATTCAAAACCTGAAAGGAATCTAGCCATAGTAGCTTGTGGAACTTCTTCAACTTCAGCCAAGACATTAACAACATCATCTCCGAATAGTACTCATCAACACTCTTAGACCCTTGTCTCAATGCTTGCAATCTTTGATAAAGAGAATTGATGTAGTAACTAGGCACAAATCTCCTCCTCATAACACTCTTCAATTCAGCCCATGCGTCAATTGGTTCTCCCTATTTCTCCTCCTAGATTGCACCAATTGATTATACCAATTCAAAGCATTCTCAATAAACTCAAGGATAGCAATTTGTACCTTCTTGATTTTGCCATAAGGATGATAGTCAAAGTACATGTCCAATTTCGATTTCCAATCCAAATAATCTTCTAGAGTTCCCCTTCCATTGAACTTAGTAATTGTGTACTTGATGTTATCCTTAGGCTCCTCTCTATCAACCACCCTTCTAGGCCGCAAGTTGTCCATATAAGCTTGTCCTCCAGCCTCTTGCTCCCTCAATCTATCTAATGGACCTCCCCTTGCAACTTGCCTTTGAACTTGAGCCTCCTTAGCTTCATCTACCAAATCGCCTCCCCTTGGTGGTGGTAATTGAGCTTGATTAGCCCTTGGTTGATTTTGGCCCTCTCTTATTTATTGTACTTCTTGTGCCAAGGTATTCATCCTTTGATCAATTTGAGTGGACATAGTATCCATTCGTTGCATTAGGGTTTGCATCAAAGTAGCCAAGTCGGCCTCTTGATTCCCTCTTTGATTTTCTCCATCTTTTCTATTTCCCATTGTACCTGCACAAAAGGTTATTATAGATAAAGAAAAAAATCCTCACAATTAGTGTGTGTGTGATTACCAACAAGTGTTCTCGTGTTTGCACTCAACCTATGGTATAGGTAGCCACTAATCACTCTTGATAGTCTCACACAATCTGGCTTTTTCCACTCCTTTTAGCTCCAATTAGGGTTAATTGCACAAACTAGATGAATTGCATAAAAACAAGAACCCTAACCCCGTGCAAAAATCGATGACTTTTTTTTTTTGAATTTTCACTAGTTTTCCCAGAAAGATCACTATGTAAAAAAACTAAATATAAAATTTCAGCCCTTTCCGACCAATAACGAATACAAAACAAAAATCACAAGTTTCTGGTCGAAAACCTTTTTTGATATTTTTCGATATAACCTTGATGTATGAGGGATCCAAATCTGAAATTTTAAAGCAAACCGACCACTAATGAATCCACAACAAAAATCGGAAGTTTCTGAATTTTTTAAAGGTGAGTTTTTGCGATATGGATGTTGATGGATGAAAAACTTGATGAATGATGAATAGAAGGATAGATTTACCGATTGAAGATGAAAACCTATGTTCTGAATACCAATATATACGAATCTAGTTGTGATAGATTCAAATCTACCTTCAAGACCCGCCAAAGATAAACTTGAATCACCAAACTCCTAGACTTGTAGTTGAATCGATAAACCTTGCCAAGATCCCTTCTACGTTCGTCGCCATATGATTGAGCCAAAAATAACCCTATTTTTATGATCATTTTCCTATGCTTTTTACTATTTTTATGTGTATTTTAACCCAATTTTATAAGTATTTGTGTTTTTAGGTTTTGAAGACAAGAAAAGTGGAAACTTGTTGTTTTTCACTCTTTTTGGAGCTAAATTGATGACTTTTTACTCAAATATGGACTTAGCAATTTTGAGTATGGATTTGGAGATTTGATGTTCGTGATTGAAGATTTATTAAAAATAATTTGAAGATTTGAAGACTATTGAAGAATTATCTCAAGAGGCAAGAATTGAAGATTGGAGCTTTAATTGTGAAGGATTGAAGTCAAGCCATGAATAAGCCCGGAAGCTAAGGAATTTTGGATATTTTATATGGGATAATACTCATCCCATATAAACCCATAATTGGAGTTAAAATCCCAATTAATGCCGCCAATATCCAAGGAAATATCCAATTCCCGCTTATTCCCACTTCTAGTCCTAACAGGATTAGGAATCAGCGCAGTCTCGGTAGAAAAAATTATAACTTTCTGCTCAGATGTCCGTTTTAGGCTCATGAGTAGGCGTTGGAAAGCTAGCTTCGAGATCTACAACTTTCCTTTGAAGTCCAAGACCCAGTTCTGCCATCTTCAAGCCCAAAATCGCCGTCGAAGTTCCTGCACGAATCCATAATTTTTGAGGATCCTATTTTGACTAGGATTTTGGTTTTAGGAAGACTTTTAAGACAACTTGGAGACTAAGTCAGCCTCTAAACCGTCCTAGACTCCTATCCTACTTAGAATTGGAAATTCTAAGGTTATTTTCACTATAAATAGCCACCCTATGTAACACAAATCACACACCAATTCACAATCATAATTTTAGATCTATTTTTCTCTTCTAATTCTAGTTTTTAGGAAAGGGTGCCGCCACCCTCTCTAACCATAGAGGGGTGCGACATATCTAGGGATTTTGCAAGGAGATTCCGCCCCATCAAGGTCTTGTAAGTTTTCTTAAGTCTCTCATGGATTTTCCAAAATCCATGAGTAGCTAAATTCTTAATACTTCTAATCCTTTGGTGAATTCAATCAATTAATATGGTGAGATTTCTGTTCTTATAATTTGGTATTTTGTTTTTGATAGATAGCATGTTTAACTCTGTTTTTTATTACACGATCTTGATTTTTATTGATTTATAACGGCCGATAAAGAGGTAATTTGAGAGATCGTTGGCTAGATCAAACAATAATGTTGATGCATGAGTTTGATTGTTTGTAGCAAATTGATGACGATTGACGTCGCGTCAATGGGTTTTGCATGCCAGCGATCAGATTTATTTGATTGTTGTATGATTTTACTTGTTAAGTATGTGTGAAAGAACTAATAATAGTTGTTCTTAATGCTTTGTTTCATAGCAAATCTTTAAGCCTTGACGAGTAATTGATTAGTTAAGAAATAATAGGGTGAAATAAGTCTTGACCGAGATTTCACTAAATAGCATGTTAAGGTTTCCCTAGGCCAGTTATCATCAGGGATTTAATATTGAATTCATCTTTTAAATCGAGGATCCATAATTAATTTGATTGTTTTCTACCATTGGAGAAGAAGTATGCTTTTTTTAATTATTGTTTTCTTTCTTAATTGCCATAAAATTAGATTTAATTTACTTTTGCTTTGTTTCTAGTTTAATTGCTTTTTTTTTAATTGTTATTTTCAATCCCCTGTTTTCACGCAAAACTTTTGAGAAATTTTTAAGGATTACATCTTTGGATAAAGTCTACTCCCCTTCTCTGTGGGATCAACCCTTGCTTACCCTATCCACTTAGTTAGGATTTTGTTGGGATTATTTTTATGATTGCTGGCGACCGATCATAAATTTTGGCGCCGTTGCCGGGGAAGGAAGGAAAAGACTAATCTTGGGAATTTTCTCTTGGTCTCGGCGTTTTTGATCTAAAAAAAAAAATTTCGTTTTTCTTTTATTTTTCTTCTTTGCGTTTTTTTCTAAAAAAAAAGATTTTTTTTTTACGTTTTTAATTTTTGTTTCTTGCGTTTTTGAAAAAAAAAATGAATTTTTGCGTTTCCTAAAAAAAAAATTTGTTTCTGCTTTTTTAGAAAAAAATATTTTCCTTTATTTTCTGTATTTAATTTTAATTTTTTGTTTAAGAACTTTTACTACTAATTCCTTTTCTTTTGAGTTTTTGAGTTTTTCTAGGAAGTTGCATGCCAAACACAAGAAGGAGAGGTATAGAAGACTTTGAATTTGATCCAGAGCCAGAAAGAACACTATTTTCGCTAAGGAAGGAGAAATCAAGTCGACAACAAGAAAATGAGTCATCCAATTCAAGTTCTCAATCTAATTCTCCTAGATCTGCTGCTTCAACATCATCACAAGACATGACAAACAACAACGAAGAAAGTCCTAAAACCCTGAGAGAGCTTTCTGCACCAAACGTCAATGGACAACGCTTAGCAATTCGATACCCAGATATGACTGGAAACTTTAAGATCAAATCTGGATTTATTCAGATTTTACCCAAATTTCATGGTCTGCCTGGAGAAGATCGTCACCGACATCTGACAGATTTCCAGATTGTCTGTGCATCAACAAGTATTCAAGGAATCACTGAAGACCAATTCAAGTTAAGAACTTTTCCGTTCACTCTTGTGGATCGTACAAAAGATTGGTTGTACCTCTTACCAATTGGTTCAATTACATCTTGGACGAGCCTTAAGAAATTGTTCTTGGAAAAGTACTTTCCTGCTCATAAAGTATCAAGTAAAAGGAAGGAGATTTGCGGAATTAAGCAACGCCATGGAGAAACAATGCATGAATAGTGGGAACGTTTCAAAACACTATGTGCGAGCTGCCGTAATCATCAAATCATTGAACAGTTGCTGATCCAATACTTCTACGAAGGGTTACTACCGTTGGACAGATCTTCCATCCATAGATTCTGCAAGTGGAGGAGCTTTCATAGACAAAATTCCCACCGATGCTTGGACTTTAGTGGAGAACATGGCTGCCAACACTCAACAATTTGGATCTCGAGAAGACTATTCAAGAGAAGGCAATACAAGAAGAATCAATGAAGTCTCTACCCATTCCACCTCACTGGAGCAACAACTTCAAGAAACAAATCAACAAGTCGCTATGCTCACTGATTTATTCCATGCGAATTTTTCAAGTGTGCCTAAGATTTGTGGTATTTGTAAACAAGGACACTACACTGATAAGTGCCCTTCTTTTGAACACACTGCGCAAGAAGTCAATGCTGTGGGAATGCAATGAGCATATCAAAGGAAGCCTGAACCTTATTGGATAGCCGAGCAACCAAGTCAACAATATGGGAATCAAGGTAACTATCAAGGAAGACCAATGAATTATCAAAGGCCTAATTTTCAACAATCTTCACAAGCTGTCGAGATGCAACAAATGAGAAAAGCTATGAAGATGATGAGGAAACAAATAAGTCAATTGGCTAGTGACATGAGTGAACTCAAGACACAAGGTCAACAAAGGATCCCATTACAACCAAAGGTACCTCCTAAGGAGAATGTGAGTGCAATTACTTTATGGAGTGGAAAAGAGTTGGAAAACCCCTATGCAACCCATGCCGCACAAGATGAAGGAGAGCCGAGCTACACCAAAGAAGAAGAATTACAAGTGCCTGACAAAGAAATCAAGATTGAAGATGAACCCAGAAAAGATGGCGCAACCACCAGAGGAAAAGATGGAGACACCGTCGCTGCCAAGCCTAAGGATCTGAAGGTAAATATTCCTTTTCCATCAAGATTGAAGAAGTCAAAGAAAGAAGATGATGATCAAGATATTTTGGAGATACTTCGAAAAGTTGAGGTCAACATCCCACTTCTTGATGTTATTCAACAAATTCCAAATTATGCAAAGTTACTTAAGCAACTTTGTACCAACAAGAAAAGGTTACAAGGTAAGGTAAGTGCTGGAGTTAATGTTTCTGCAGTGCTTCAAAAGAGTTTACCTCCTAAGTGCAAGGATCCAGGTACGTTTTTAATTACTTGTTCTATTGGAAGAAGTGTTATAGAGAATGCTATGCTAGATTTTGGTGCATCTTTAAACGTAATGCCTTATTCTTTTTAACAATCTTTGAATCTTGGTCCTTTGAAAACTACTGATGTTATTCTGCAGTTAGCTGATGGATCTTTGGTTCATCCCAAAGGTGTTCTAGAGAATGTTTTAATTAAAGTTGAACACTTGATTTTTCCTAATGACATCTTTGTTATGGAGATGGAACATTCGAAAGATCAATGTCCTCTTTTATTAGGAAGACCTTTCCTAAGAACTTCTCATATCAAGATTGATGTATTCGATGGTTCATTGACCATGGAATTCGATGGTGATGTAATTCACCCTAGAATTTCATCTCAATCGTCATTGAATTCTAACAAGTTTGTTTGTGTTGTGAATGTTAAAAGTGTTAAGAAGAAAGCCAATAAAGAATCTTCATCGATGACAAAGCCTGATCAGATTTCCAGAGGAAGACAAAACATAAGAGACATTCGACAACGCTAGAACGACAATTTCCACCAATTTTGGGGGAGATTTAAGAAGTTGTGTGCCGATTGCCCTCAACATGGATTCAAAGAAGGAATTCTAATCCAGATCTTCTATGGAGGATCAGGACTTAAAGATCGAGATCTTGTTGATTTTTTTAGTTGCATCCAGTTGTTGAAGAGAACCCCGGAGAATTCATACTTTGCGCTTGAAGAATTATCTCGAAAGACACAATCTTCAAACTCCAAGATGCAAGCAAAGAAGAAGCAAGAAGCCAACAAACAAGGAGTTCAGCCACAAGGAGAGGAGCAGAAGATGGAAGTCAAAGCACCAGAGGAAGATGCTCAAGGCCATGATCGAGCCAACTCAGCCGGCCATTGCCCGGCTGTAGCCCGGCCATCCTCACACATGGCCCGGACAGGACCGGCCATAACCGAGCCGCGCCAAGTCACTTGCCCGACCATTGCCCGGCCATCCGAGACACCTGCCCGGCCAACTGCACCACCTGCTCGGTCAAGCCAGCCATCATCCGCGCCATCCCTTGCTTCTACACGGCCCCAACCGGCCAGTACCGCGGCACCACCAAGCCACTACCGGCCATCCACCGAGCCACCTCTAGTTTTCACCAAGTTAGGACCGGCCATCATCGTACAATTACCGGCCAAATGTTTTTCAAGCCATGCCATCATCGAGCCACCACCGGCCATTCATTCTAAACACCCAACTTTGATGATTTCAAGTCTTGATAAAATTCAACTTGAAGTTCTCAAAGCCATCAATGATACTCTCAAAATCATTGTGGATTTGTAAAAGGAATATATCCATAGTTCCTTCACCCTTGAAGAATAATTTCTTTATAGCCAAAGACCTTAAAGAAAGGCGCTTATTGGGAGGCAACCCAATGATTTCACATGAAGGAAGCAAAGGAAAGCAAATGGAGCTTAATTTGGACAATTGCAAGATGAATTCGAAAGGAGTCAAGTTTAAGAAGCAATGATTCGTGGATGTAGCTTATGCCTACAAACAGAGAAGCTTTCTTTAACTATATCTTTTTAATTTCCCTTGCATTTTTTTGTCTTGATTGCTTATTGCTTTGATTGCTTGCCTATTCTTTAATGTGAATTAGTTGTTTGTGTTAGTTTTTATTTTATGCATTTAACTAACCACACTTTTTACGCATGCTCATGTGTTTTCACATTGAGGACAATGTGTCTTTTAAGTGTGGGGGAGAGAGTCTAGTCTAATAGGGAGTCTACATGCATAAAATCATGAAATTTTTCATAGAAGCAGTAAATGATAGGATCATGTCATAAATCCATGGAATTTTGCAAAAATTTTGAGTTTTCCGAAAATTTTGAATTTTTCATGCATGTATTGAGTGATTTGATTTGATTATGAATGATAATGCTTAGAATTTTTAAGGATGCTTTATTTGATTGATTGATTTATAGCATGATATCTTATTTCTTAGAATTAGGTATAATTAGAGTTTGTGATAAAAGCTTATTGTTTATTTTTTCTATGATTGCCTATTTCTAGAACTTGTGTTTAATTTTTATTGAAATTACAATTTTGAAAGTATGTTATGGATATGTCAAGAACAAGTGTGGGGGACTACTTATATAAAAGGGTAGTTTAAAAAAAATTGTTTTCATAAAAAGAAGTGTTTTCATGCAAGAGGAGAAGAGGTATTTCTGCATGCTTTAAAAAAAATAATCCATTGTTGTCACTCCTTTCTTTAACAAAAGGAGTTAGTAACCCTTGGAAAGAGGATAAGAGGCATGGAATTGCAAAAATATTGTCCCTTTGTAAAAATAAAAAAAGGAGTCCTTCTAGAGTGCTAGTAGCCTCAAAAATGGGAGTTAGTAACCCCAAATCATGAACACTTCGAGGTTAGTAACCTCAATTTTCTAAAAATCAATTACCCTTTGAAAATCTATTATAACCCACGAAAACCCTTGATTTGTATCAATGATATGCATTCCTTTGAGTAATGGAGATAAAGATGAAGACATAAACTTATACAAAGAAGTAATTATAGGATGTGATGAATGGTAAGTGATTAGAACTACTTTAATTATGGTTACTTAAGAATAAAGATGCTTTCTATTTCTTGATCTTTTGAATTGAGTGCTCTTATTATTCTTTGTTATTTTGATTTCATAATTACTTTGATCCTTAATATGTGTATGCATTCAAAGTTTTTGAAAGGTTTAAATTAAGATGGAATTTTGATTTGCATTAATTTAGGATTATAGGTTTTTTTTTATGCTCTAGTCTAGTGAGTTTTTATTTTTCTACACTAGTTTGCTAGGGACTAGCAAAGATTTAGTGTGAGGGAATTATGATTGAGCAAAAAAAAACCCTATTTTTATGATCATTTTCCTATGCTTTTTACTATTTTTATGTGTATTTTAACCCTATTTTATAAGTATTTGTGTTTTTAGGTCTTGAAGACAAGAAAAGTGGAAACTTGTTGTTTTTCACTCTTTTTGGAGCTAAATTGATGACTTTTTACTCAAATATGGACTTAGCAATTTTGAGTATGGATTTGGAGATTCGAAGTTCGTGATTGAAGATTTATTGAAGATAATTTGAAGATTTGAAGACTATTGAAGAATTATCTCAAGAGGCAAGAATTGAAGATTGGAGCTTTAATTGCGAAGGATTGAAGTCAAGCCATGAATAAGCCCGGAAGCTAAGGAATTTTGGATATTTTATATGGGATGATACTCATCCCATATAAACCCATAATTGGAGTTAAAATCCCAATTAATGCCGCCAATATCCAAGGAAATATCCAATTCCCGCTTATTCCCACTTCTAGTCCTAACATGATTAGGATTCAGCACAGTCTCGGTAGAAAAATCATAACTTTCTGCTCAGATGTCCGTTTTAGGCTCATGAGTAGGCGTTGGAAAGCTAGCTTCGAGATCTACAACTTTTCTTTGAAGTCCAAGACCAAGTTCTGCCATCTTCAAGCCCAAAATCACCGTCGAAGTTCCTGCACGAATCCATAATTTTTGAGGATCCTATTTTGACTAGGATTTTGGTTCTTGAAAGACTTTTAAGCCAACTTGGAGATCAAGTCAGCCTCTAAACCATCCTAGACTCCTGTCCTACTTAGAATTTGAATTTTTAGGGTTATTTCCACTATAATTAGCCACCCTATGTAACACAAATCACACACCAATTCACAATCATAATTTTAGATCTATTTTTCTCTTCTAGTTCTAGTTTTAGGCAAGGGTGCCGCCACCCTCTCTAACCATAGAGGGGTGCGACATACCTAGGGATTTTGCAAGGAGATTCCGCCCCTCCATGAGTAGCTAAATTCTTAATACTTCTAATCCTTTGGTGAATTCAATCAATTAATATGGTGAGATTTCTGTTCTTATAATTTGGTATTTTGTTTTTGATAGATAGCATGTTTAACTCTGTTTTATTACACGATCTTGATTTTTATTGATTTATAATGGCCGATAAAGAGGTAATTTGAGACATCGTTGGCTAGATCAAACAATAATTTTGACATATGAGTTTGATTGTTTGTAGCAAATTGATGACGATTGACGTTGCGTCAATGGGTTTTGCATGCCAGTGATAAGATTTATTTGATTGTTGTATGGTTTTACTTGTTAAGCATGTGTGAAAGAACTAATAATATTTGTTCTTAATGCTTTGTTTCATAGCAAATCTTTAAGTCTTGACGGGTAATTGATTAGTTAAGAAAATAATAGGGTGAAATAAGTCTTGACCGAGATTTCACTAAATAGCATGTTAGGGTTTCCCTAGGCCAGTTATCATCAGGGATTTAATATTGAATTCATCTTTTAAATCGAGGATCCATAATTAATTTGATTGTTTTCTACCATTGGAGAAGAAGTATGTTTTTTTTTAATTATTGTTTTCTTTCTTAATTAGATTTAATTTACTTTGCTTTGTTTCTAGTTTAATTGCTTTCTTTTTAATTGTTATTTTCAATCCCATGTTTTTACGCAAAACTTTTGAGAGATTTTTAAGGATTACATCTTTGGATAAAGTCTACTCCCCTTTTCTGTGGGATCGACCCCTGCTTACCCTATCTACTTAGTTAGGATTTTGTGGGGATTATTTTTATGATTGCTGACGACCGATCACCATAGATGATCAATTAGAGCTGCAATTAACAACCTAAGATCACAAGAAATACAACTAGATAATCATTATCTAATTCTTTGCTAGGACTCTACAAGATTGAAGAGATCCTAAGTATGTTCAAACTAGAACAATGAAGCGAAATTCTCAAAAGAGAACTCTCTTCGATTGAAAAACATAACTTGTGTTTACAAGAGGGGTATGGATCCCTTATATAGGCATAAGGTACGTAATAACCCTAACCCTAAAGCCCTATGGGCAGTTTACATATGCCTTGGGCGGCAATCATAAAGAAAGGACAAGGAAATAACCTAATCCAAGTCCAACTAGGAAAAATAAATAACAAGGAATAAATAAACAAGGATTGGACTTAGTCAAACAAGGCCCAATCCTAATGTCATCTAAACATAAAGATAAGCTAATCTAATATTGAATATAGCCCACAATGGCCGAAATAACACATTCAAGCTCTAATGCATATCGATTGCAAGTAAGGTGATGATCTTGGAATCAATGGATGAATTTTTGCTCAAATTATCACCAAAGCTCTTCAATGGCGCATCAATGACTTTCATATCATTTAAATGACTTCGAACAAGGCCCATGAGTGCATCCTTGAATCTCTTAGCTCTTGCTCTTGTCATTGGACCAATAAGCATCTCTAATGGATCAAATGGCATCTTCTTGGTGCTTGGAACATGCTCAACGATATCTCCATCATCTTCATGCTTCTCCATGCTTCCTTGCACTCCATGCTCATCCTTTCCATGATCTCCATTGTCTTCTTCAAGTCCATGATAAGCCCTTGGCGCATCATTTGCCTTTGTAAAGTTCATAAGGTGTTTTTGAAATAATAGGTCTAACTGAAACACGATTTAAAACATAGGTAGCAGTGTTAGTGGCTTCAGCCTAGAAATATTTTGGAAGATTATTCTCACAAAGCATAGTTCGAGCCATGACTTTTAAAGTTTTGTTCTCCTTTCCACCACTCCATTTTGTTGTGGTGTTCTGGGAGCAGAAAAGTTATGTTGAAAACCATTTTCATTACAAAAATCCTCAAACACATGACTATTAAACTCACCACCATGGTTATCTTCATCTTTGTGACTAAGGAAATAAACCTAGGTAAATCTAGAAAAGTCATCAACTATGACAAACACGTAAGATTTACCTCCCATGCTAGTGACATCAATGGGGCCAAACAAGTCTAGATGCAGCATCTCCAATGCTCTCGTTGTTGAAACCACATTTTTGGATTTGAAGGAGCTCCTAACCTGTTTGCCAAACTGACATGCTTCACAGATTTTGTTAGTATTAAAATTCAATTTGGGTAAGCCCGAGACAAGATCCTTACTAATGATTTTAACAATAGTGCTCAAACTTGCATGACCAAGTCTCTTGTGCCACAACCAGCTATCTGAGACATCATTCACCATGAGACACACGTTCTTGCTCAGTCGCAAGTCATCAAGGTAGACAATATATACATTCTCGTGTCTCTTTCTGATGAACATTAGCTTGTTTGTGTTAATGTCATTAACTTGGCAGCTCTTGAAGTCAAAGGTGACTCTCCATCCCTTGTCACAAGGTTGGTTGATGCTGAGCAAATTATGCTTGAGACCTTTCACCAATAGAACATTTTTGATTGTTGTTGTGCTTGCTTCAATAGTATCAACACCTTGCACTTAAAGGTGACATTTCTTCCTTCCTTCTTAGTGACATTAATGAACTGTTCTCTATCATTGATCATATGTTTGCAGCAGCCGCTATCAGGTACCACGGCTTCTTCTTTTGCGATTGAGCGTTCAAACATTCTTCATTCTTTTGTAGATTTAGGTACCCATATTGCTATGGGTCCTTGGTGGTTAGTAATAACATAAGTTCCTTTAAGCACCCAGATCTTCTTGATCCAATCTCTCTGGTAACAATCAGGAGATTGATGGCTTCTCCTGCCACAGATATAGCACACCATAGCTGTCGAAACGACGTTGGAAATGGAGTCGCCACTAATCAAAATTCTAAGGTGTGATTAGACATCTAATTGTCTTAACCAGTCTAATGAGGTCCGGTGCTTGGCATGGGACCCACTAAACCTAAGGTCCGGTCTTATAACCTAAATCTAGGTTCGGGAGTCGATCACGCCCGGGGAAGGATCAGCACCCCCAGCACGCCCGTCAAGTGACGGTACCTCTAAGCCAAATTAGATCTAATTGTGGGTCAATAACAAAAAGGTTGCTTTTAATCCTAATCTTGATTATTTATTGGAAAAGGGTTATAAAAAGAACATAAAACAATTTTTGAAACCAATATCGAGAATTCGAAAAATATAATCGAACATCGTCGATTAATTCTGTCACGATTCTCTTTCACTGTTTGTTCTCTTGTTGAGTCCTCTGTACCGGGAAGAAATTTTGAAAATGCTGTGACAAAATCCTTTTACCATTTTTGATTTTTCCTAAAAAAACTTGACCAATTTTATTAATTTCCAAAATCTTCTTTTGGATTACTTAATTAAGAAAGCATTCTTTTTTTGAAAATGCTTACCTTGAAAACTCTTAAATTACCCAATTCTTAGTTTTGAAAATCGAATGAGAGAACATGATTTGAGAAAAATCTTTTTTTTTTTGAAAACACCTTTTATTGCCTCTTTTTATTTTCTGATTTTTCACTTTTTTTTTTATTTTTCCTTTTTCCATCTCTAGATTAATGCATGTATGCAAATGATGAATGCAAAGTCCAAATTTTATCATTTGATTAATAAAGAGGGGTTTACTCGAGTCAACCCCTACGAACCTAGCCCGCCCCCCCGGGGATATTCGTTAAGATTGTTCGATCTCGAAGCGAAATCCCGAGAGGTCGTGCTCATGCACCTTTACCCGAGATTTGCCCGTCATAGCCAAAAACACCACTTTATGAATCGGGACATATAATGGCGGCGTATAATGCAAACAGTTTAAGTATACAAATAAGTATGATATGCATGCAATTAAGTTCTGCTTTACTAAATTATTACAAACCAAGGTCCGATTGGACCAATTAACAAATTAACGATAACTAAAGAAAAAAGACTTATGGGCCAGACTGGGCTTGCTGGGGACCTTTCTGCACACTAAACAAAAGGATCAGTGATATTCAGGAAAAACAACACAATTTACACCTCATCAATTTACCAAGTGACAATCATAATTCCAAAAATTTGTCAATTTCCTTTCAAGTTAACCTCTATTCGAGAAATTAGGTCTTAACTCCAAGTTCAATTTCCTTAAAATTGAAATTAGCCCAAAGTGTCATACATATCATCTTCAAGCTAATTTCAATTTGAGAAAATCTTCACTTTAAGTTAAGACCCCATTTCCAAATCAAGATTAGCTTAATTGGAAATCAAGATTTAAGGTCCAATATTCAATTAACTCTTAAACACCTTAACTACGACAATTAAACAAATCTCATTTAGTGTGACCAAAAATTCAACTTGCAAACAAATCTTTATTAAAAGCTCCCCTTTTCAAATCAAAATTGCTCCATTAATTAAATTCCCATTTTTTAAATTGAGTAATCAAGCATCTTCAACCATAGATCTCACATTCTAACACAAAGGCAATTCAATCAAAGATTCATGAAGCTTGATTAACATGGAGATCCATTTGATTTAAACATAAAAAAAAAATCCAAGTTTTGATATTCACACTTAAATTAATCAAAAGATATAACCTTTACCCATATGCATCCAAAAGAACATGTATTTACAAATCAAATAGTAAACATGTTAAATGATATCAACCAATCAAAGTAAAATCTAATCTTTTAGGCTAAAGGGCTTAATCTTTAAACAATTCAAGACTAAATAATTCACTTCGTTACATTATGACCAATAAAAATCCTAGCTTTAGCACGGAAACATCAATTTAAGCTTTCTAACATAAACTTTCATCAAAATAAATCATAAGGCAAAAATAAAATGAGCAAAAATAAAATCCACCATATTTCCTCAACAACACCTCTACTTAAAAGAACAAATTGTAACAAGATCTACACTCTAATCATCAATACACTACCATAATCACATAAACACATGAAAATTAACTAGAAATTGATCCATTCATCACAAAATTAAAAGCAAGGCAACAAAGCACCAAACAAATAAGCCCCAAATCACCATAAAATGAAATAAACTGGACTTAATTGAAAGGAAAGGAAAAGAGATCTCACCAATACGACGTCGCATTAAGCCAAGCGGCTTATATCTTGCTGAAGCTTGCTTTTTCCTTCTCTTCTTCGCGTTCTTTCCTCCTCATCTTGAGCCCTAGCCTGCTTCAACCTTCTACAGTGACACCATTCTCCTTAGAACCTCTCCGGTGGGGCTTCGCCGTCGTAGCTCCTTCCTTCTTCTTCTTCCCTCAATTGCGCCACCGAACCTTGAAATCTCTGTCGCTGCCGCTGCCACCACAAGAGACCCCTTCCGTCGCTTAAGCCACCACAAGCCGCCTCGCCAGAGCTCCTTTTCTTGCCGTCGGAATGGAGCCAAGTGCTTCGTTATGCTGCTCTCTCTTCAGATTCGGTACCACTTCCTTCAAACTATGGCCATAACCCCATCAAATAAGGCCAACCCCAAGCAAATTTCTCCCCTTCGATCCACAAAACTAGCCGTCCGATGAAGCTGACTTCAAGGTTTGTTCTTCCTCCTTCTTTTTTATGCATATTTGGGTGTGTACATCCCTTGTGATCCCTTTATAGTGAGAAAGGGAGTCTTTGATTTTTCTAAGAGATGGTTTTCGGTTTCTGCTTCAATGTCAAGAGAAGGAGAGTATGTCGAGAGGTGTGAAGGGTGTGTGGTATTTTCTGGTGTGTGAAGAATCAAAGGCTATGAGTGACAGTTTTTTTTATGTGAGAGGCCCGATGGAGGTCTGTGGTTGTTGCGTAGTCTGGGTGTGAGCGAGCAGATGAGGGAGAGAAAAACTGTGTGTTGAATGGGGCCAGAAGAATTCTCTAGGGTGTGAGGTCAGAGGTGCTGGATGAGAGCTAGGTTGTCCGGAGTCTGTGGAGAGGTTTGGAGAAAAGGTTATTGGGGGACTGTGTTGTAGTGTGAAAAAGATGAGAGCTGGTGTGCGGTGTGGAAGGGTGTAGAGGGAGAAGATGGACTCTGCAGAGAGTGAGAAGAGAGAGAAGATGTGTAGAGAGAATGGAGATGAGAGGGAGTGGTGTGTATCTGTTTCCCTTTTTTTTTTGTTTCGTGAATCAACAGATTCTTCTCCCTTTACTTCCGCTAACAGCCTTTTTTGTTCTTTTCTGCAGGTGATGATAATGATTTGTTGGGATAAGATGGAGGTGCACGTGTGGGAAGTGAGGTGGCAGGGTGAGTCATCGATCTTCAAGCTCTCCAAATGGGTTGGTCAATGTGAGGTATTCTCAAATAATTTCTCTCTGTAACTCTTCTAGATGCCTTCAATTTGTTGACTTTTTTTTGCTTGCTGCATTGTTGCGAATATGGTTTAGTGTCTTACAAATTGCTAGAATTTGATGACTTTGTGCTTGGCCTTAATTAAACTGCTGGTGCCCTTGTTCGTGCTTTGAACCTTTATTGTCTAAATTCTTCTTAGCTGCTGAATTGTTCTTGTTTAAGTGATCTGCTCACTGTTGCACTGTAATTCTAAGGGTGAATGATTGCAAGATGAGGTCATTATGTATGTTTGTGTATTCTGCAGCTTTTTGGTGTCACTCTTGATTAGCTGACCTTGCTTAATTACCCTTGCTGTTTAATTTGGCTATTTTGACATTCATGGGTTCATTTGCTTGCATTGAGATACCCTCTGTTTGGACCCATATATGTTCATGTTTCCACCTGCTTAATGTGCTAAATTTGGAAATCACAAGGGTCCTGGTGTTTGTGTTTTTTCTTTAGACAAAATGAGCAACCTACTACATGTGATAATTTGCGCAAATTTGCTTTCATTTACAGTTTATATGCTGAACCAATATCTGTAGCAATATCAATGAGGAGGTTTCGAGGAGAACATGAGACAGTCTCTAACCTTCGCAGTTTCCTAGAAGTTGACCTGTAGTTTGCTGGTGTCTGATCAAAAAACTGGTTTGGTGTATTAATGAACTTACTAAACAATGTATGGTGCACTTGAACTGCAGCTTGTAGGCCTCCAAAAACTCTTTTCTGTAATTTCCCTTTGCCTTGCTTGCTGCCTTAGTACCAAGGGTGATTCCTAGTGCAGTCATTTTTAGCTTTGCAGAATAGTTTGATGGGCTTGAAGCACAGTGGGATTGATCATGATGCCCTGAAAAGAGCAAGGCCAAGTCGAACACTCAAGGAAAAGCCATTAGAGAGCCAACAACTTTATTTCTCAAATCCCTTTTCTGTCGTTTTCCTTGTAAATTCCAATTTCTAATGTTTTTCTGTACTTTTGTATTTTGGGAAATATGTAGCCTATATATGGGATGCAAATGAGTAAATGAGAGTAATGTCAATTTTGCACTTTTTGAATGAAATCAAACATATATGTAATGCTAAAACCCAAAAATGCATATGGATTAACCAAATTGCTAATTGAAATCAACATGGAAAATGCAAATGTAACTTCTAAAAATGGGATATACTAAATGCAACTTAAATAAAGAGCATGCTAATCAAATAGAGAATTGCTAAATATGAACTAGTAAGTGACCATAATGCTTCCTATGTAACTTAAAGAAATAAAGTTGACTTAAATAAAAGATCAAAATGCAACTACTAAATGAAGCTAAGCCTTGAAATATGCAAAAATGCCAAAGGTGCTCATGCTAAGATTTTTTGGTTTTTTCAAAAATGCAATTTTGATGACTAAAAATGAATTAGTTAACTTAAATTGAATGTGAACTAAAAATGACCAAAATGCCCCTGAATGTGCAAATGACCAAAATGCCCCTAGTTGATCCTAATGCCAATTAAGCAACAAATTGATTTAAATAAAGGATATAGGACAAAAATGGGTGTCTACAATAGCTCTTGGCCTAAAGTTCCTTGTTACCATTGAAGCAATTGCTTCTAGAGGACTTAGTGACATTACTGTCAGCTTTCTTGAGCTCATTCAACTCATGCTCAAGTTTCTCTTTTTCCTCTGTTGCATGCTTTAGTGCTTCCTCAAAGGTGTTCTTGGATTGCTGCATGCTTTTTAGTTCTTTCTTTAAAAAATCTAAATCATTCATCAAACCAAAATTCATTTTTTTGAGAGTTTTATATCTAGTAGCCAAATTTTCAAAATCATAATATAAGCGATCAAATTCAAACTGCAATTCTTCAAAAGAAACAATAGAATCAGCAACTACCTCAATTTCACTATCCTTTTCCATGAGATAGAGGTTGGCTTTGATGTCTTCTTTAGCATCACTGGCTTCTGATGAAGTAGTGTCATTGTCAGACCATGTTCCAGCCATCATTGCTTTCTTCTTTCTGTTTTTGTCCTTCTTTTGATTCTCGTTGTTGTTCAGGGGACAATCGGGCTTGATGTGTCCAGGCTTTCTACATTTAAAGCATATCACAGGGGTCTGCTTGCTTGCCTCACCCTTGAACTTGTCCTTCTTGAAAATCTTCTTGTAAAGGTGGTTTCTTCTTCTAAGGAATTTTTTGTATCTCCTAGTGAAGAGAGCAGTCTCTTCATCTGAATCATCATCAGTGTCATCAATAGTCATGCTATCGATTTCCTCTTCAAGAGAAAAGACTTTTAGGGCTAGACCTTTTTTCTTTTTCAGCAGCCTTTTTCTTCTCATCATCTTAACAACTCTTCAACTCTACTTCATGAGTGAGTAAGGATCCACAAATCTCATCAAAAGTGGTTTCATTGAGATTTCTTGATTTCTTAATAGCTGTGGTAAAAGAGTTCTAGGACCTTGGTAGTGCTCTCAGCAGCTTCTTAACTCTTTCAATTTCTGGGATGACTTTTCCCAAGTGACTGAGTTTGTTAGTGATGCTACTGAATCTGTCAATCAGTGAAATCACTGTCTCATCTGGAATCATCTTGAAGGTTTCATATTCATACCGCAACAAGTTGATCTTTGACTCCTTGACTTGAGATGTACCCTCATGGGTGACTTTGAGTTTCTCCCATACCTCTTTTGCATTAGTGTAAGTAGAGACCCTATTGAACTCTATTATCGTTCAATGCACAGTGAAGGGTATTAATGGCTTTATAGTTCAGCTGGAACTTCTTTATACCATCTTGTGTCCATTCAACTCGTGGCTTGTCAACAGTTTGTTCTCCAGCCTTCTTTGTTGGTTTCCATAGAACTTCCTGAATGATTTCCCACATTTCATAGTCAGTTGCACAAATGAAGTTCATCATATGGGATTTCCAAAATTGGTAATTAGTGCCATCAAAGAGAGGAGGACAGTTGATTGAATGTCCGTCAGTAGCTATGTTGAGATTCGATGAAGTTGCCATCTTTGGATCACTCTTGTCGCCGTTAGTCCGATCTACTCAAGAGCCAGGCTCTGATACAAATTGTTGGTCCACTTAGATGTGCTAGAGGGGGGGTGAATAGCACTTAATCGAAATTTTGAGTACTCTGAAAAATATGTTAAAAAGACTAGTTCAGAGTATGCCGTTAAAGTCACTAATGCAAAGCAGAAAGATAAACAAAAAATGAAAGCAAGCGAAAGAATAAAGGAAATTGATAAAGACGTTATCAACTGAATAGTGAAAAAGTAAAGAGAGTAAAGATGATAAAATTGGAACGATAGAAGAAATGATGGAAGATTAGAGACGCTTCGATTTATAGAGGTTCGGCCTTTCACACCTATGTCTACTAGCTTGGATACCACACACCAAGGATTTTAAAATCCACTATCAGTGAAGTTAATCTGGTCTTCACAACACCTTTTTACAATCCGAAAGCTTCAAACCCAAAGCTTTGACACCGAGTGCAAACCCACACTCAAAACAATCTCAAGTGCAAACCCACACTTAAACAAACACAAAAAACAAAGTATCAAAGTGTAGAAATGATCCTAACAAATCGAGATACACACAATCAGGCCTAAAACAATCTAAAGCTATGAACTTTAAACGCTAATACAAGTATCCAAGCTATAAGAATAAACTGTAAAGAGAGCAAGACTTAGATTTTAGGGATTTTGAAATTCTGGAGAGAGTAACTGATTTGATCTTCAAAATGCTCCAAAACTTAAACTCAAACGGTTAGATTTGAGTATTTACATCCCTCTCAAGCGAACTAGCTGTTATAGATTGAAATTCAAACTATTTTCCTGTTTTCTTGTCTTTTAGTCGTGCCAGCTGTTGACGACTTCAGCGTGTCTGTACGACGTTGATCGCTTCAGCGTGTCCGTACTGTTTGTCTTCTTGCTGTTAGTCGCTTCAATCTCCAGATCATTAATCCCACTATTATCTTTCAGTCTTTTTCTAACTTCGAAATTCTGTCTTGACTTGGATATTCTCCATGCATGCCGACTTGAATACACTTCTTCAAACTTGAGTTTTGCATTCTGAAATTGCTGCCTTTGGCTTCAAATAATCTTCCTTGGAAACTTTGAGCTCTTCATATGCCTAAGGCTTTGTGGCATCTGTCTACATTAGTGTCACTAATGAAGCTTTCCTTTTAGGAGTCTACAATGCTCAACCTTTCTACTGTTAAAGACTTCACTGCACACTAAGTAGATGTATTAGCTAACATACTTGGGTTTATTTTGTATTAATAAAAAACAACAGGTTCAACACTAATTTGAGGCATATCGATTTAATTGGATTACTACTCATTGCATAAATAGAATTTGCGTATTGCATTTTGTTAAGTAAATATTTTTTATTATAAGCATTGTTATTATTATAAAATGTACAAAATTTAGGAATCGAAAAAATCACAGAAAGAGATGTTTTATTCGCATTCCAATCTTCATGTTTTAGTTTACATGCATTTTACAAAGCATAAAAGATGATTTGCATTGGTTACTTATTTGGGCTTTTCTAAGTGTTAGATCACTTCTTTATACAATGTGTGAGTATCGGGCTTGGTCACTTTAATCCTCTATTTTCCTTTTGGGCTCACACTTGGATATCTGTTGGATATTTGTTTCTAAATGCCCATTTCATGCACTTGATTAGAATGCCTCAAAACATTCTTCTCTTTTAGACTTAAATTGAGAGACTTATATTCTTCGATAAAATTATTGAGGCATTAGTATAGGTCAGAATTGGCCTATTTAATTCCAGGACTAATTAGATTGGATAATATAACTTTCTTAATTGTGGCTAAAAGAGAAATGTAATTGACAATTACTAGAATACAGGGATGCAAAAGTGATAATTATAAAAGGGAAAAAAAAATATTGTCATTGCCATTCTTCTCAAAATTGTTCTCCCCTAGTTGGATTTCGAACCTGCAATATGCAGAGGAGGTGGATTAGTTGGGAACACAATTTCCAATAAATCACACTCAAGGGAGCAAAGTTCCAGAGCAAGACAGACTCCAAGTAAACAAAAAACTCGTCCAAGCGGCCATCAAGCATTACATTAAATCGTTGAATTCTCACGCATTTCGTATACAACTTTCACAATCATGCTGTACAAGGACAAGGTTCAAGCATGCAACATACATTTCCGAAGATCACAATGCAAAAGAGACCAAAGTCAGTAGGTTTTTTTTTTTTTTTTTTTTAAATATATACTAAATATTATTTGAAAGACCCAGGGAATTTACCAAAGACCCCTTTTGAGGATCAATGAGGAGGCTCCATTTGAACTTTTTTTTGTCCTTTTCTGTCTTTTCTCACTTGCCAAATTACTAAGAAGACCCTAGGTTAGTTTCTAGCCAGTTCTTACCCTTGAGCCATTTTTTGTAATTATTCTTTCCTTTCACATAAATGTTATAATAAATCATATCTCCCTTAATTATCTAGAACTGTAACCTCTTTCAGGCCTTTCATGTCCATATGAAAACTTAGTTTTTGTTTAGATGCTACACACTTTAGAGGAGGAAACAAAATTGAAGTTATTACACCTGTCCATGTACAAACTAATATTTACTATTTATTGCTAACTTTAGGGCATTTGCTCAATGTTAATATTATAGCCTTTTAAAGATGCAACACAATTAAAATCATAGTACTTTCGAAATTTCCTACGTATCAAACAATTTAATTCGAATAGAAAATTGTTCAAAGAAGTAGATTTCTGAACGCCCGACACGCCAGCCCTTTTATGTAATTGCAAGGTTTTTTAACCAGTTGAATGTGAAAGCATTTATTGACCATAAAATCATGTATTATTTATTTACTAAGAAGACCCTTAATTAGTTTCTCACCATTCATTTTGGTCTTTTGCCACTTTTTTGGAAAACCCATTTATACACTTTGTGCCATCCTTTTGCTCTTCCTAATTTGATTATTTATGTAATTTTATGTTTAAAACTCATTAAAGTCTTCAGACTAATTGATTTTGTTTTAATTTAATGATTTTCTTTTAAAAGATAAAAACGTCTCTCATCTTTCTCAAACTATAATGATAGAAAGAATTTAATTAGATTTATGAGGAGGATATTTTAAGTAGCAAAGGTTAATGTCCGAGAATAAAAAATGGATTACAAACTACGATTTTATCAACAAAAAATGAATTTTACAATTATAAAACTCAACCACCATTAATAAGTTATATATATATATATATATATAGATAGATAGATATTTGAGATCCATTTAATTGGAAAACTACTTCACAAATACACAAAATACTAATAAAATTACAAATTTTTGAAACGAAATCCTTTATGTATTCAAACAATAATTAAAAAATGTATAACAAAGAATGTCCGATGCGTCAGCGTGGACCGATCAACTTGTACTCATTAATTAAGTAACATAGCATAAGGTTAGACATTAATTAAGCATACAGTACGAGCATTTCAAGAGACAAAGGCATTCCAATCAATTCATCATTGTCGTGTCACATTGTATTGAAAATCACCAGAACATAATTTTAGTAGCATTTTTGTCATAACTTGCATCCTCGCATTTCCAGTAATCATCAAAGCATTCCAATTTAGTTTCCCTACTTAACATTTTCCAAGCATAATTAACATTCCATTTTGCACAGTAGCATCCTTTCTTTTCCAATTCTAGTCATCACATGATCATTCTAATCATATTGAAGAGAAAGTCAACCAACAAAATAGTGGCAGGGAAGCCGAGTCAAGTCAAAAGTTAGAAGATCCAAAACTAATCATCAAATTTCTATCCATAATAAAGCAGAAAAAGGCAGATGTACACATAAAATTCCAATGCACTCAACACAGATAAACTCAATTTTTAGGCAGTTACAGAGAGAAGCTACCATGGAGAGAGAGGAATTGCCAGCTCACCACTGCCAGCTCAGCCTTGGAATTCTCCTGAAAAGAGAGAATGGAAACGTGATAAATTGAAAGGAAAAGAACCAAAATTCACGCTTCAGACAAATGAAGCAAATGGAACTAGAAAGGAAACCACCTCAGAGAATTTTCTCATAAAACCGAAAAACATCTAGCAAGATGAAAAAAGGACAGTGACTCATCCACGACAGCTCAGCAATGGAGCTCCATTCTTATCCATCCTCCACCTGCTCACAAGAAAACGAAATTAGTTAGAGAGAAGAGAATAAGACAGAAATTGAAAGGATTAAAGCAAAATGAAAAAAACTTAGCTGAATTAAGGGAGGCTCGGTACAACTGGCTTGAGCTCTCTCTACAAAAGGAATCCTTCACCATTTCATAGAAGGAGACTTTGATCGGTCGTTAGCAAATTACAAGATAAATCCCCACAAATCCTTACGAAGTAGTTAGGGTAAATAGGGGTCGAATCCCACAGAGAGAAGGATGAAGCAGTTATAAAAAACAAAACCTTTCTAAGATCACTCAAAAGCAGAGGGGATTAAAAATACCAATTATAAAGAAAAACAATTATTCTAAAAATAAAGCAAACTAAATTAAATCTAAACTATAGCAATTACTTAAGAAAACAATAATAAGATTGCATACTTCTTCTCCAAAGGTAGAACTCAATCAATTTAACTATGGATCCTTGATTTAAAAGATGAATTTGATATTATAATTATTAAAGAAAAAACTATCAGTTAAACGCCAATGATACCTTCAATCCAAAGATTTAAGCATCATGTAAAACATCAACAATCTTACCCTAATAACTCTCAATTAATCAATTGGTTTAGAGATAAATCTCTAACATGTATATTAGATAAGATTTCCTGGATCGGGCTTAAATTATCCCTTTTATTCTTAACAATCAATTTCTTGATCGAGCTTAAAGATTGTCAAGAACAAAGCATTAAGAACAACAATTCACACATGCATAACAAGTAAAACCAAATTTATTAATTCAAGCCCATCACATTCAAGAATCAATAAGGTTTATTAATCCCATTGAACCCATGGATCATGGAGCTCAACTTGTTATGGATGGATCGCCCTAAGCTTGATTTAACGATAGATTTATCCAATTATATCATTAGTAGCCACATAAATAATTAATTATCAAAATCATAAAATAAAACAGAGATTAACCAACATATAAAACCAAAACCAAATATCAAATTATAAGCACACCAATCTCACCATAACTAATTGATTAAAATGACCAAAGGATAAAAAGTATTAAGAAACTAGCTACTCATGGATTTGGAAAAATCCATGAGAAACTTAAGAAAACTTACAAACTTGAGGACGATCTCCCTCCTTGGCATCAACTAGGGGTGTCAACACCCCCTCTAAAGAGGGATGTTGATACCCCCTTCAAGAACTAGAGAAAAACTAAAAACTAGAAGAAAAATAGATGAAGAGAATTGTGAATTGTGTTCTCTAGGGTTGTAGACACCCATTTTTGTCCATATCCTTTCAATTTAAATCAATTTATTTCTTAATTGGCATTGGGGTCACCTAGGGGCATTTTAGTAATTTGCACATTCAGGGGCATTTTGGTCATTTTAAGTTCAGGGGCACGTTGGTCATTTTAAGTCCACTCTTAATTTAGATTAGCTGATTCATCTTGGTCATTTAGATTGCATTTGAAAAACCCAAAAAAAATCTTAGCATGAGCACCTTTGGCATTTTTTTTGCATATTTCAAGGCTTAGCTTCATTTAGTAGTTGCATTTTTAATCTTTTATTTAAATCAATTTTATTTCTTAAGTTACATAGGAAGCATTATAGTCACTTACTAGTTCATAGTTAGCAATCCTCTATTTAATTAGCATGCTCTTTATTTAAGTTGCGTTTGGTATATCCCATTTTTTAGAAGTTACATTTGCATATTCCATGTTGATTTCAATTAGCAATTTGGTTAATCCATATGCATTTTTGGGTTTTAGCATTACATATATGTTTGATTGCATTCAAAAAGTACAAAAAAATTGGAAATTGAAAATCACAAAAAAAAAGATATATTAGTCTCATCTACTCAGTTGCACTTCATATAGATTACATATAAAATACAAAGTGGAAATTGAGAACATTCAAAAACTGAGGATCCACATTTCTTTTTTCAGTAAGAACATTTGATTACATTTGTTTCCTAAGGTCCTTGCAGCTCTCATCATGTAATAGGTCTTATAGCCTCGTGTCCCATGTCCTTGAGATTTAATCTTTTGACGATAGAGATAAGCAAACTGCAACAAAGTAAGATACCGAGTGCAGCACAAATACTCATTCATGCCATGGGCAAGAAGAAAATGTATTCCCCAGGCTTAAGGCACAAACACCATTAGTTGGTGAATATGCCATGATGCAAATACTCAAATCAAAAAGCAACAAGTCAATGGCACGAGCAAAGCATAAGGCTAGAAATCAACATGAACCATCAAGCATCACACGAAACAGCAAGGAAAATAGCAAGGAGTGGGAAGCACAAAACAGTGAAGAGCTACCTGATGTATCACAACAAACATGCAAAGATGGAATACATTAAGCCTGGGGAAATTTTGTTTGTAGGCTTTAGGGATTGAGAGGGTCAAGATTAAATTCAAGACCTCATCATCCCATCGAAGCCATAGAGAAGTGAATGCATACAAGAGACTAGATTACAGGCCATCAAGCCAGAACATTACAATGCAAGAAAAGAAGGACCAAGGGGAAACAGTGACATAGATCAAGGCTGGAGTCAGAAGGTTTTAAAGCAGAAGCAATACAGGGTGAACAAACAATTCAGCAGGTATTCAGTAGGTTCAAGTGTAAGGAGAAGTCGAGCAAATTGCAAATCAAGAAGGCATTAGGAATCTCAGATTACCTCAGTCATTTATTCTCTACCAAGACAACAGCATAGTAAATCAAGTTTGCATTTAACAAGCAAGGAGGCAACAACTCAAAAATAAGGGATTTTTCGAGGCAAACAAAGCAGCAACATAGAATCAAGTAGCAAATGGATTCAATATGGGTAAGGACAGTGTGATCAAATGGTCAAGGAGACTTCAGATTCCATCATACAAAGTGCAATCAAGCAGAAACAGTCATTCAAATCAATGTACCAAGCAACAAGGCCAATTACACATTTAGCTCAAGCCCGAGTAAATGATGGTTTCGAAGAGGAAATTACCTCAATTGGAAGGAGAGAAGCTCACCAGTTGAGTTGTCAAATTCTGATAGGTTCTCCTTGTCCAGCTAGCATCTGTAAAGGAGAGGGCACACGTGAGAAACAACCTATAGTAGTGGACAAAGTTGGTTATGGAAGGAAAAACTGAAAAGGGAAGGGATAAGATGAAAAATCTGGGAAAAGAGATAGAGACGGATCAATTCGCTCTCTCTTTGCTCTCTCCCTAGATTATTATCTCTGCCAATTCAGTGACTTTCGACCTCAGGGTCCAAAAAAGAAAGGTACAGAGACCTTCTCTCTACGAGGCCTCTCCCTAAAAAATTCTTTGATCTCTCATCGAAAAAGAACACAAAAAGAAATTCTCTGGAACACTTTTTGATCAAAAATTCTTCGGACACACAAAAGAAATTCAACACACAAAAGAGAAAAAGGGGAAGCTAAACCAAAAAATGATCCAACCTTGATCCCTCCTTCTCCCTTTTCACTCTCTCTCTTCCATGGAAGACTCTTAGCCTTTCTCTCCACATACCCACACAATCTCGTCTCTCTCCCTGGAACTCCTTCCCTTTGAACTCTCACCACACCAAACACACACACTGAAAAATTCTCTTCATTCTCTCTTAACAGGAAAGGAAACAAAAAGAAACGAAACCTACCTTTCAAAAGAACTCGCACTTCCAATCTCTAGTCATTTTTGAACTTTCATTTGATTCCACTCCCATTCTCTCGGTACCCGGTGTCAAAATAGCAAAATAATCAAGTTAGGGTTCATATTTTCGGAATAAGGGTCCGCCGGGATTTGGAAGTATTTGGGCCGATGAAGTGGGAGCTTTAGTATAGATGGAGGTTTCACCGGAGTTGGGGTTGGAGTCTCGAGTTCTAGGTGCCGTAGTTTTGGGTATCGGTGGTGGAGTTTGAGTTGAGGTGTTTTCGGATTAGATTTGTTGGTTTAAAGGTTTTAGATGTGGTTTTAGTAGAAGGTGGATGTAGGTTTGGGCGTAGTAAGGTTTTGATGGTGCTTTGGGGATTTGCTGATGGTGTTCCGCGGCGATAGAGCAGAAGCGACACTGTTGAGATTCGAGGTTCGAGGGTTCCGGGGTATGGCGTTTCTGGTGGCCGGGTAGGAAAGACAGTGGCCATTGGTGGCTATACAGAGAGGAGATGAAGTTTGGAGAGAGATCTCGTGGTGGTATAAGGCGGCGACGGCGTTGGCTAAATAAATTACGGTTTCGGGGATAGGAGAGATAGAAGAGATGACGAAGAAGAGAGAAGAAATAGATGGAAGGGGAAAATAGAGAGCAAAACGGCGCCGTTTCAAGTAAACCCAACCTTTGTTCATCCATGGACCTGACCCGACCCGATCCACTGAAGCCCTGATCAGACCAAAATCATACACCTTTTTATTAGATTTTTCATATGCTTTTTAAGTGTTTTATGCTTGATTATGCCTTATATTGGTTATAATTGTGTTCATAGGTGTTGACAAGAAGAAAAGTGCAAAATTATCAATTTTGTACCTTTATAGAGCCTTTTTGGATGATTTATGACACAAATATTTTCCAAGGAAGATTTGGATGAAGAATGGAGCCATCATGTTCGTGATTGAAGAGCTTGAAGAGTCAATTTTATGATTATCAAAGTCATAAAGTTGATTGCTTGGTGTTTTCAAGGCAATGGAGCAAAGACAAGTTCAAGGCAAAAAGACATGTCAAGGTGATGAGCTATGACACAACCCATCTGGGTGATCAGGCGAAACACATGGGTCTTCAGACAAACCATGTGGGCACCCAGCTGGATTCGTGACACTGCCCACCTGGGTTCTCAAGCAAACCACATGGGTGCTCAAGGCAACCATGTGCGCGCCCAGCAGCCAACGTCGACACTCCCATGTCACTTCCTCTTGAAGCTAGTTCAATACTTTCCAGATTTGGCGACAGTTCGGGAAAACAACCATAACTTTTGATCTAGAGCTCCAAATGAGGCGTATGAACATGCGTTGGAAAGCTAACTCCAAGAGCTAAAACTTTCATGTTTTGGTCGAAGCCCAGATTTGACGTTTTCATGGACGAAAATGCCCCTGAAGTTTGCAGACAGAATCTGTTTTGGGCCTGACTTGCGTTTTTGATCAATTGAGCCCATATAATCTATTTGGGTCAGCTTGAAGATATGAAGAATAGCCCAGAACGTCCCTAAGGTTAGTTTAAGTCAGTTATAACTCTAAATTAAACCCTAGGCAGCCCCCTATATAAACCCTCTTATCCTAGAAACCCTAGACACATAGAATAGATTTTCTCTCAACTTATACAATCTGCGGTTTTGAAGAGGAGGCCGCTGCCTCCCTCTTCTCTTCTTATTTTCGTTGTAAGTTTTCCACCTCTCATGGATTGGAAACAATCCATCCAATCCATGAGTAGGTAAACTCTTATACTTCTTTTCCTTAGGTATTTTTGATCAATGAATCTATGGTGAGACTTTTGTTCTTAATAATTTAATTTTTCTGTTTGAATATGTTTCTTATCCCTATGCTTCATCTTATGTGTTCATATTTTGATTGATTTGGTGCGCAACTTATCTTGAGATTTATGAATGCTATAGTAAGATTCAAGTTGGCTTGAGTCAAGCTAATGTTGGTCCAAGTGACAATTGTTAATTCTAGGAGTCCTAGGTTCAATGGGATTATCAAACCTTGTTGAAATCTATAGGCCGAGATGGTAATAGATGTAGATAAGTTTGGTATTGATTTATCATGCATGTGGAAAAGAATAATCTTAATGCTTATTCTAGGAAGGGCTGGAACCCGGATCAGAATATTAGAGGTTAGTTTTTGCGAGATGCGGATTAATCTTATTAGCATGTTGGAATTAGCATTACGTCTTGTTCCTATACCAATTATTCAAGTGGAGTTGTTTAAGATGTTAAGAGGATTACTTTATTCCAATGAAAATTGATGTCTACGTCTTAGGCTATATATCGATTTGGGGTAATTTATGATTCTTAATTGATTGCAATTTAAGTCAAGTTCATGTCTTGTGTCCATGATCCATGATTTATTAGATCAAAATAATTACCTAAAGGAGAAGAAGTATGTTTTTAATCCATTGTTTTTCTCAAACTATTTTCTTAATCTTTAGTTTTATTTTATTTCATTGGTTTTTAGTTTAATTTGTCTATTTTGAAAAACCCATAAAAATCCCTTTTGGTAAGACTTTCTTTAGTGTGATTTGGATTTAATTTGTTTCCACCTTCTCTATGGAACTCGACCTCTACTTGCCCTAGCTATTAGTTATTGGTTTGTGGGGATTTATTTTATGATTGCTCAATGACTCGATCAAGCCCACTTCCGAATTTGGGTATGGATTCTTGGGCTTCTCCTTTCTGTTACACTTGGGCCTTGCTTTGGATTTACTTAAGTTTATATTGTTATGTGGGCCTTCATTTATGCATTTGGATCCTTGTGTTAGGTCTAGTTTATTCTATAGGTTTTTCTTAATTCGTAATTTAGTTTATTAATTATGTAAATTAGTTTAATTTCCTAAATAACGGAATAAAGTTGGTAATTTAGTTCAAGTCTAGATTAATTGGTAAGGAGGAAATTCTGGAATTGGTATAATTTCATGGTTTAGTTTAATTGCCAATAGAGTAATAAAAGAAAAAGAAAAAATTAGATTAATTTCATGTGCATTCACATTTCAAATTCTATAGTTACTTTTTATCCATATTATTGATTTTCAAATTGTGCTTTTTGCCTCCTGAATTTTGCTAATCCTTTACTTGATGTTCAGAAAAGTCCCTAGTTGTCCAAGTTGGCCCTTAGCTTCTATTTTCTTTAAGTTTAATTTCAATTTAATTAAGGTTTGATTTGTAATAATTTATTAATTTAGAGTAGTACTAAAGTAGAGTTTAATTGCATGCATATCATATTTACTTGTCATTTCTCAAAACTGTTTGCATTACTGATCGAGTCGTTGAGCAATCACAAAATAAATCCCCACAAACCAATAACTAATAGTTAGGGCAAGTAGGGGTCGAATCCCACAGAGAAGGTGGAAACAAATTAAATCCAAATTACACTAAAGAAAGTCTTACCAAAGGGGATTTTTATGGGTTTATCAAAATAGGGAAATTAAAATAGAAAACAATAAAATAGAATAAAACTAGAGATTAAGAAAGTAGTTTGAGAAAAAAACAATGGATTAAAAACATACTTCTTCTCCTTTAGGTACTTATTTTGATCTAATAAATCATCGATTATGGACACAAAACATTAATTTGACTTAAATTGCAATCAATTAAGAATCATAAATTACCCCAAATCGATATATAGCCTAAGACGTAGACATCAATTTTCATTGGAATAAAATAATCCTCTTAACATCTTAAACAACTCCACTTGAATAATTGGTATAGGAGAGGAATACTCAACCCTCCAACATGCTAATAAAATCAATCTGCATCTCGCAAAAACCAATTTATATTGTTTCTAATCAAGCATCACCCTGTGAAGAATCATAGAACAAGCATTAAGATTTACTTTTCCGCATGCATGATAAATCAATACCAAACTCATCTACATCTATTACCATCTCGGCCTATAGATTTCAACAAGGTTTGATAATCCCATTGAACCTAGGACTCCTAGAATTAACAACTGTCACTTGGACCAACATAGCTTGACTCAAGCCAACTTGAATCTAACTATAGCATTCATAAATCTCAAGATAAGTTGCGCACCAAATCAATCAAAATATGAACACATAAGATGAAGTACAGGGATAAGAAACATATTCAAACAGAAAAATCAAATTATTAAGAACAAAAGTCTCACCATAGATTCATTGATCAAAAATACCTAAGGAAAAGAAGTATAAAAGTTTACCTACTCATGGATTGTTTCCAATCCATGAGAGGCTGGAAAACTTACAAAGAAAATAGGAAGAGAAGAGGGAGGCGGCGGCCTCCTCTTCAAAACCGCAAATCCTAAGAATATTGTATGTGTGTAAGTCTTACTCCTTGTATGCTAGGGTTTCTAGGATAAGATGGTATATATAGGGGGCTGCCTAGGGTTTAATTTAGAGTTATAGCTGACTTAAACTAACCCTAGTGACGTTCTGAGCTGTTCTTCATATCTTCAAGCTGACCCTAATAAGTTATATGGGCTCAATTGATCAAAAACGCAAGTCAGGCCCAAGACAGATTGTGTCCGCAGACTTCAGGGGCATTTTCGTCCATGAAAATGTTAGATCTAGGCTTCAACCAAAACATGAAAGTTTTAGCTCTTGGAGTTAGCTTTCCAATGCATGTTCATACGCCTCATTTGGAGCTCTGGATCAAACGTTATGGCTGTTGTCCCGAACTGTAGCCAAATCTGGAAAGTATTGAAGTAGCTTCAAGAGGAACTGACATGAAAGTGTCGACTGTGGGCTGCTGGGCGCGCGCGGGACAAGGACCCCGACTCCACCTGGGCGCCCACATGGTTGGCTTGAGCAGCCATGTGGTTTGCTTGAGAACCCAGGTGGGCAGTGTTACGACTCCAGCTGGGTGCCCACATGGTTTGTCTGAAGACCCACGTGTTTCGCCTGATCACCCAGATGGGCTGTGTCATAGCTCATCACGTTGACATGTCTTCTTGCCTTGAACTTGTCTTTGCTCCTTTGCCTTGAAAACACCAAGCAATCAACTTTATGACTTTGATAAGCATAAAATTGACTCTTCAAGCTCTTCAATTACGAACGTAATGGCTCCATTCTTCATCCAAAACTTTCTTGGAAAATATTTGTGTCATAAATCATCCAAAAAAACTCTATAAAGATACAAAATTGATGATTTTGCACTTTTCTTTTTGTCAACACGTATGAACACAATTATAACCAATATAAGGCATAATCAAGTATAAAACACTCAAAAAGCATATGAAAAAGCTAATAAAATGGTGTATGATTTTGGTCTGATCAATTACACGCCACCATTATATGTCATGATTTATAAAGTGATGTTTTTGACTATGATGGGCAAATTCTGGGTAAAGGTGCTTGAGCACGACGTATCGGGATTTCTCTTTGAGATCGAACAACCTTTACGAATATCCCCGTGGGGCTGGGCTAGGTTCGTAGGGGTTGACTTGAATAAACCCCTCTTTATTAATCAAATGATTAAAAAAATATATATACCAATTCATGCATCATCTGTATTCATTTTTCTTCCCTTTAAGATTAAGCATAATCAAGAAAATCCAAAAAAATCATTTTTTCCAAAAGCATTTTTCAAAAGGCAAGTGTTCTCTTATTCAGTTTTCAAAAGAAATTAAAATTGGTAATCAAGAGCTTTTAAGATTTAAATAGAGGCTTTCAAATTCAAATTAGACTTAGTTTATCAACAAAAGATGGAAAAAAGATTTCCAAAACAATAAGAAAAGAAGATTTTCACAACATTTTTAGGAAGACTAAAATGAGAGTTTTCAAAATAAAGTAAAAGAATTTAAAAAAAAAATAAAAGGTTTTGACACAGCATTTTCAAAACCTCTTCCCGGTGCGGAAGATTCAACAAGAGAACAAACAGTGAAAGAGAATCAGAATAGAATTGATCGACGGTGTTCGATCATATTCTTCGAATTCTCGACATTTGTTTTTTAAAATAATTTCATTTTCTTTTATAACCCTTTTTTGATAATAAGCAAGATTTAGATAAAAGCAACCATTTAGTATTAAGCCCATTAGATTTAGTTTAGACTAGAGGTATCGTCGTTTGACGGGCGTCTCGGGGGTGCTAATCCTTCCCCGAGCGTAACCGACTCCCGAACCCATAGACTCTGGTTTAGCAGAGTGTATTAGGATTAGTATTACCTTCGCCAAGCTTAGGTTAATATTAGACTTAATAATCGGATAGGTGGCTAATCGCACCTTAGAAAAAAGATTAGTGGCGACTCCTTTTCCAACGTCGTTTCGACAAGGTTCCCCGGACCCGAACGTTTCGACAGCTTGGCGACTCCGCTGGGGACTTTTAGAGAGTCAGGCCTCACTTAGTCTAAACAAGATATAGGGTTAATAAAATGGTTGCTTTGTTTTGTTTCGGTTTGTTTTGTTTCGTTTGCTTTGATGTTTTATTACTCTTGTGCTTTGATATTTCTGCTATCTTCACCCATATCTTGTTGTTTTCTTTGTCTTCTGTTGTGGTTAGTTACTAGGTCTGTCAGGTGTAGTTTTAGGGTACTGGTAAGTTGTTCCTTCACACGCTTCACTTATACTTCGCTCGCCTCAGACCCGGGCATGCCTTTAGTTTTGGGAGGTATAATAGCAAGCCTTCGTGGGACTCGTTTGTCCCCGTGCAGGTTGTGCGAAAAACCTCCACCCAAGGAAATCCTATTAGCCCAGCAATGGATGCTAGTGGGGTTGAATTAGGAACCTTTAGGTGAAGCTTCACCCGGAATATAGTGGAGCGGCTTCCCGCCTAGGTAGGATCAAACCCGTGAGGAGGAGTGTATTAGGTACACATAAGGAACACCTCCTTACCCTTACTTCTCGGTTTTCAAAAAGGACCGTAGAGAGAGTAAGCTCTTTTACTTTCGGTAAATGGACCAACCTGCCCCAAAGGACTCATAGTTCGAGTGTTTTTCAGCGAAAATATTTTGATCGATAAAAAAAGGGGGTATGATTTTTCTTTTCAATTCTCGGCCACTTGTTCATATTTATGTTTAGTTACTAACCACTCTTTGTTTTTGTTTTCAGGTTCAGGCGTATCTATATAACTCTTTTGTTTTGAAGGTTGAATTGTGCATCCACATGCATTTCACATCTTCAAAAGCATAATTGATCATGCATGCTCATGCATCTCCTCATCAACATAGCTTGCCATGTTATGCATCTTTTCTATGTATCCATCAGCAGAAAACTTTGAATGCCACGTCATTCACATTTAGCTTATCCATGCACAGTTACAAGAGGTGTGGAGTTGTCTAGCCATTAGCTTGTATATAGGATCATGCATACACTATGCATTACTCAGCTACTTGTATATATGGCTCATCTAACATGCATCGTCATTAGTTCTTGTTATTAGATGCATTTCATGCATATAGATTCTTCATGTAGATTACTTGTAAATATTTCTTGTTTTCTACTTTTCTTTTTGGAATCTAACATCAGGAAAGTATGTGAGATTTGAGAAAGCACATTGTAAAGTCAGCAAAGACCTTTCTTCCTCAGATACTTCGAACCAGTAGAGTCACTCTCGCTCTAACATATGGCCAGTCAGTAGAGGACTTCGGGATTTCAGCAAAAGTGGTCTTAAGTGGTTTCTTGAGTAATGGAGGGACACACAGCTCCAAATCAGTCACAAAGGGGCAACGGAAGCCCACCTTAGGAGGAATTTCTGAAACCTTAGAGCATATCTTGTGCACGCATGCATCAGCATAACATTTTGGGCTAAATCATTGTATTTTGAATCTTTAGCATGTAGGATTGCATTGTGCTAATAATGGTTAAAATTGTTGCAGTTTAATTAAATAATTTGGCTTAATTCAATTGTTTAACAAAGAATAAAATTGGCAAAGTCAAGTGATCGCCACTTAGAGACAGTTTTCAAAAGTGCTCTGCTAGGGGCAATAATCTTCATTTGGGCGACAATCAAAGGGATGAAAAGGTTTCGAAGTATAAAACAAGAAAATGTCTTTTCAATAAAAGGTTGTGAATAAGGAAAAGTTTTTGGAAACCAAATCGAACCAATGACTAAGAATAATCATGAGTTTGTAATTAGATAATCTCGCCTAATAGGACTTGATTTGTCATGTTTAAATCTTTATCATGAGTAATGAAATGCAATGCATATTTCAGGTCCGCATCCTTGTCTCATATTCCATTCATTCTTTATTCTTATTCTTTATTTAAATATTACACTCGTATATGTATATAATTTCTATTACTTCGGGCCAAATGATGATGAATGCAAAGACGCTCCAGACAAACTTATATTTGACTTTGAGAGGCCTATCTGTACTGATGAGTTAGACGATGAAGACATTGAGGATCAAACCTTACCCTCAGAGCTTCTGAGATTAGTTGAATAAGAGGATGAACAAATTTTACCTCATGAGGAGTCTACAGAGCTAGTAAACTTGAGAACAAAGAAAGCTCCTAAAGAAGTTAAGATTGGTACCCTTTTTGTCAGAGGTAAATATGCGGGAATTAGTAGGTTTGTTGGGGGAATTCTCAGATGTGTTCGCTTGGTGACATCAAGACATGTCGGGTTTGGATCCAGGAATAGTGGTTGACCAATCGCCCACTAAAATCGATATAAGACTAGTACAGCAAAAGTTGAGGCGGATGAAGCTATATTTGTTAAAGAAAGGGTAGAGGAGTGGTCCAATGACGGTTTCCACAAGAAGCCAAATACTCCAAGCGGCAGGCTAATATAGTCCCAGTCCCGAGGAAAGATGGCAAAGTAAGGATGTGTGCACTGGAAGTATGGAAAAGACCGCTTGAGGAGTCTTTTGCCACAAAGTCATGCCATTCGGACTAAAGAATGCCGGGGCAACATACCAGAGGGTGATGGTTACACTCTTCCATGACATCCAAGTGAATGCCGAAGACATGATTTCTAAAGCCAGATCGCAAAGCAAAAAAACAAACAACAACAACAACAAAACAAAGAAAAAAAAAAGAGTGGAAATGTATTGCGATGGGGTTTGAAACTTGTCAAGGCATTGGAATAGTGTTGGTATCTCTCGATGGTGATTATTATCCGGCCACAGCTAGACTGAGATTCTCTGCAACCAGTAATGCTACAAGTATGAGGCGTGTGTCTTAGGAATCCCGTTGGCATGAGAAAGAAGGGTGAAAGAATTACAAGTATATGGGGACTCAGCCCTAATGACCTATCAGAAAAGAATGGAGAGGGCATATAATGAGAAAGTTCACCCAAGACAGTTCAAGAAAGAAGATTTAGTTCTAAAAGGATTTCTTCCGGATCAAAGGGACCATAGGGGCAAATGGAACTCAAATTGGGAAAGCCCATATGTGTGGTCAAGAAAGCCTTTTCAGGAGTGTAGACACCCATTTTTGTCCATATCCTTTCAATTTAAATCAATTTATTTCTTAATTGGCATTAGGGTCACCTAGGGGCATTTTGGTCATTAGTGCATCCGAGGGCATTTTGGTCATTTGTGCATCCAGGGGCATTTTGGTCATTTGGTCCATTACCTGTTTAAGTTAGCATGTTCACATTAACATTTAGTTTTAGTAGGCATTTAGTTTTAGTAGATTACCTTTAGATGGCATTCACTAGAAAAGCGAAAAGGGAGTTTGCATTTTAGCTTTCAATTAATAATTTGGTCATTTATCTTAAGTGCAAAATCTTGTGGGAAATCTCATTTGATTTGTATTAATTTAAATGAACGTGATTAGGTTGGATTTGCATTTTTTTAGGCACTTTTGCATTTCATAGCATATTAGTAAAAGACCGATAAATAAGTACAAAATACCAAAAAGTATTTCATTTGCATTTTGTTTCCATTACATACATGTGCTTGTTGGCATCACATACAAACAAAAAGGGGAGGTTTAAATTTCCTTTGTTGCAAAAAAAAAAAAGATTACAAAGAGGGGAATTAGGGAATAATGTCGTTTGCTTTCTAAATGTTTTTTTTTCCTTAAGGACTCGATATTGCCTTGCTTTCTTCTTTCCATAGCATCTTGATCGTGCTTCAAGTTTAT
This sequence comes from Corchorus olitorius, assembly GCA_001974825.2. NCBI lineage: Eukaryota > Viridiplantae > Streptophyta > Magnoliopsida > Malvales > Malvaceae > Corchorus > Corchorus olitorius. The sequence continues at coordinate 84,395 of AWUE01012119.1, forward strand.
CAAAAACTCGGCTAGGTAAAAAAAAAGAGAACATACAAGAAGTGAACCAGAGAGTTAGTTTCGATGGAGTGGACCCTTTCCAGCATGCTATTGACATCACTCTACTAGGATCAGCAAGTATACAAAGAAATTGCACAAATAAAAGCAAAGTTGTCAAAGTGGACTTGTGGGAAGTAAGGTAATTGCTATTTAAGGCAGTTAAAGCATAGCAATCTGCAAACAAGGCAGAGTTCTTTTGGCATCATCTCAACTTCACATAGAAATCACAAAGGCAAGGTAGGAACAGGGAAATGAGTTTTCCAGGCAAGAGATGACCAAGTTCGAGATCAGACATGGTCCAACTCACAAGGACAAGCAGCTAATCTCAACCAGAAATAGAAACATGCAAGGACTATGACTATGACTATAAGCTAATCTCAACCATGCACTTAAACAGAAACATGTCTGATCCCAAACAGAAACAACTAATCTCAATCATGCACTTAATCCTAGCTATTAGCTAATCTCGTCAAGCTTGAAGCATCAACATTGAACATACAAATCAGGGGCATGCACAAGACAATTATGAGCACAGAACCAAAGTCAGGCAGCAAGCTATCAGGAGCATTCAAATATCACAAGGTCATTGGTACCAGCATAAAATTAAACAAAATTAAAGAACTAATGTAAAGCATCAAGGAAGCAAAGGAGAATGAGCAAGGATTGCACGCAGAAGACAGAGTGAGATTGAAAAAACTAAAGTTGTGATTAGTGAAATGAAGGAAGCTGGACTGAGTACCAATCCTGTCACATACACTATGGTCATGGATTCCTATTTTAAAGAGAGCAGCAGAAGAAAAACAATGCATCTTAGGTCAATACAGAGAGCAGCATAGCCAACAATGAGCAAATAACATAAATAACAGGCAGACCAAGCAGGCCAATTCAAAGCAGTCATCAAGGCAGTACGTGACACTTCATATCAAGGGCAGGCATTTAATTGTAAAAGTCCATGATTTAAACAAAAATCGTCCTAAGCAGTAATTCCTAACTCCAAAATTCAGTTACAAAGAGAGAGATCATACCTGAAGGAAAATTCCTCACCGACCCCTTTTGCCAGCTCATTCATCAAGCTACCTCACCTCCCACACGTAATCCTCTCTAGGTTCAGCGAATGGAGCTGCAAAAGAGACAAAAAAGTTGTTAGCGATAGAGAACGATCAGGGCTCTCTCTCTCAAAAAATTTCTCTCCTCCTCTAACAAAAAAAAAAAAAAGGAACCCACCCACTCAAACACTCTCATCTCTCCCATTCACAACCTCTCCACCATAGACAACTATTCTTCCTCTAGGACCTCTCTCCACACAATGCTCCCAACACACAGACTTCAAGAATAAAAAAACACTCCCACCCTCTCAACTCTCTCTACACATACACACACTGAAGAATCCTGAAGCTCTCACACTCATCCATAAAAAATCACACACACAAATAACAAAAAGGCTCCTACTTTTTGCTGGAATACCCACCCTTTACACACAAAAAAAGACTCTTCATTTCTCTGATTCACTGGCCACACAACCTGATCTCTCTCGGAATACTCTCTTGCTCTCCACCATCGATTGATGAACACAGACAAAGAAAGAAAAAAATATTTGGATTTAGGGCATTCAATGATAGTTTGAAGAAGGGGTTTCGATGGTTTCAAAGAGGAGAGTAAGAAAGTTATTAGAGTTGGGGTTAGGGCCTCCCGGCGGTAGCGCCGCCAGGATTTGAAGGTTTTTGAGTTATCGGGTTTGGTGTTCCCGGTGGTCGAAGGCTGAGATCAGAGAGTGGTTAGAAGGGTTTGGAAGAAGGAAGGATGGAGAATAACATACTTGAAAACTAGCCTCATCGGACGGCTAGAATCCGAGATCGGAATGGGGAATTTTTGTTCGGTAAAGGCTAGATCTGTGAACTTGCGAGCTTGATCTTGTGAAACCGAGGCCGGATCCAGACTCAGGGTGTCGAGGAGAGTCGGCATGGAAGCTTTGAGCTCTATCCGAGCTCCGTTGGAGGCCTGGCACGACGAGGCAGGGTGGCAGCGATGGTGGAAGCTTGGTGAGGCGGCGACTAGGGTTTAAGCTCTTCTAAGGAAGAAGATGATGTGTTGGTATTTATACCAACCATCTAATTAAGGTAAAGTTTCAATTTTTTCAATTAAGCCCTTTAATTTGTGCATTTAAATCCTGTAGGTTAATTAATTCACTTAAAAACTGATACTTGTTTCCATTTTCGATATAGTCCCTGATTTAAAATTCAGTCTTTTATTCGATTAAATTTGGTCCTTATTTGTCTTGATTTGTGTGATTTCATTCAATTGGGTCCCTAATTTAGGCTGTTATTTATTAATTGATTCAATTTTGTCCCTGATCTAAGGTAATATTTGTTAATTGATTCAATTTTGTCCCTAATTTAGAGTAATATTTATTTATTGATTCAATTTTGTCCTGGATTTTGAATTTTATCTTTGATTTATGCGGCCTAGTCCCTGATTTAAGATTTATTTCCTGATTAAATGCAATTTGGTCCCTGGTTTTAGAAATTGATGTTAGAATTGAGCAATTGGGTGGTTGATTTATATTATTAATTTTTAATTTGTGCTTTTTGGCTCCTGAATGTTGCTAATTGTTTTCTTGATGTGCAGATAGGTCTCCAATTTGTCCAATTTTGCCCTAAAGCTTTTTGTTTCTCTCAATTGTGTTCTTTGTTAGTTTAATTTCAATTTAATTAGGCCTTAGTCTGTAATAATTTAGTAATTTAGAGTAGAGATAAAGTAGAACTTAATTGCATGCATATGATATTTACTTGTCACTGATTATACCTGTTTGCATATCATACCACCTTAATTAAGTTAATGACCGTAACCCTTCCGAAGAAGGGGCATTCAGTGAGTGGTCGAGTTTTCGGGGCCACTGAATGCCTCAGAGGATGAGATGGCTCTTCTCGGGATGCGTCGGGGCTCCGAGCATATATCCCCGGAAGTGCTTTCAAAAACCCGGGTTATGTGACTTAACTTTAATAATTGGACTTTGCATTCATCATTTGCATACATGCATTGATATAGAGAGAAAAAGATTAAAATCAGACAATAAAAAGATACAATAAAAGTGTTTTCAAAAAATGTTTTCTCAAGTCATGTTCTCTTATTTAATTTTCAAAATTAAGAAATTAGTAAATCAAGAGATTTCAAGGTAAGCATTTTTAAAAAAGAACCTTTTCTTAAGCAACTCCAAAAGAAGATTTTGGAATATAAAAGTTTAGGTAATTCCAAAAGAAGATTTTGGAAAATAAAGAAATCCAAAAGAAGGTTTTGGAGATTAATAAAATTGGTAAGTATTTAGAAAAATCAAAAATGGTAAAAAGATTTTATCACAGCATTTTCAAAATTTCCTTTGCGAAGAGAAAAGGATCAACAAGAGAGCAAGTAGTGAAAGAGAATCGTGATAGAATTAATCGACAATGTTCGATTATATTCGTCGAATTCTCGACATCGGTTCCAAAAAATGGTTTTACTTTCTTTTTATAACCCTTTTAATAGTCAAGATTAGGATTAAAGCAACCAACTTTTCTTTTCGAACCAGGAGATCTAGTTAGACTAGAGGTACCGTCACTTGACGGGCGACTCGGGGGTGCTAATCCTTCCCTGAGCGTAATCGACTCCCGAATCTAGATTTAGGTTACAAGATCGCACTACTGAAAAATACTGATATAGCGGCGTTTTTTTTTTGCATATAACGGCGTTTTAAAACGCCACTATTTTAAATAGAAACGCCGCCAGAGGTGCCGTTATAACAACCGCCCCTATTTTGCGGCATTTTAACATTGAAACGCCGCTAAATAGCGGCGTGTAAAACGCTGAGGAATTGATTTTTGAACAAAATTTTGTTTTCGAAATAGCGGCATTTCTGTACTGAAACGCCGCTATTTACTGGCGTTTCCGTACAGAAACGCCGCTATTTAGTGGCGTTTTCGTACAGAAACGCCGCTATTTTGGCTTCTTTATTTAAAAAAAAAATGCTGATGTTTTAATTGGTATTATTCAAATCATTTAAATTGAATATATATATATATAAACATTATATTACATTTAAGTAGTATAATAAGATATCCAAATACACGATGTAATCAGGAAGTTGATCCATGTTACATGGTATATTTTTCTACAATTATACATGGAAAATGACTAAATTTGACTAAATTATACAATTATCAAAGTATTAGCAGACACATCAAGAGAATGAACCCAAAAAAAAAATAACATCTTGATTTAAAGCTAAATCAAAAAAGTATGAAGCTACTTTAGCATGTAGAAATGGATGAATTCAATTAGAATTCTCATTGGAACAAAAATTGGACTAGGACCCACCATTGTCAGTTTCCCTTCTTGTCTCCCTCTCCGGGTATGTCTCCATGAAAGGATAGACATAGCTAATGCATTTGAAGAAATGCAGACTAACACAATATTTGCACACATCTGTTGTTTACAGTAATCAAAACCAATTCCAAATCTGCATATAATTGCAGAAGTAATCAAAAGAGTATTAAAACAAAACTCAGATGAGATACATCTATGAGATGAAATCAATAAGACAATAGATAAAAAGGACAACAATCTTGAATAAGACACATCAACACATGATAAGCATATTGCTATCCTTCTCTATGGGTATTAGAATTAAAACCACAATATTGATAGAAGTAACGCCACCGCAAATTTCACGCAAGTCAATTCATCCGCTAACTTCTTGTGCCTTTCATCAGGGTCATACAATTTGGTAACAGGAATTATGCAAGAACTGAAAGCTCATATAAATGTTCATATAAATTTCACAGGCACCCTAGCATCTGCAAACATCATACTGTTGTTCATAAAATTACTTTATAGGGTTTAGTTCGACAGAGAGAAGATTAAAAACTAATTTGAGCAGAGCTGGAATATAACTCTTTTTTTCCCAGGGATGATCCAATCAAATTGTATAATTCCTAGAGAGCAAACAAGATTGTTTCTAGGCATTTGAGATAGCAAGACAGATTAACATGGTAAACTGTGAAGACCGATACAACTTTGCCATTACTTCAGAATCTACCATTATATAGTGCTATGCACAATAAATAACCACATACAGCATACTTGGGGAACATGTTGCACTCCTATATATGCAAGGAATGGAACACGTTTCAAAAGAGGCATACTCCGATATTCTTCAGCTACTTCATATGGGAAGCCATCTACCATATCCTCTTCAACACTGCATAAATTCAATGCCCCAGGAAGATCTCAGCTGCAGTCAATGACAAGGTATCTATGAGAATAGTTTATTTTAGGAGGCTTAACTTCTAATTGTCATAGCCTTGACCCATGCATAAGGAACTAGCTGCCCCAATTCCATCATGTACACAAAGATAATTTGCAATTATATTCATTAATTTTTCTACTAATTAACTTAGCCCTGAGCCCCTAACCCCTGCCTTTCAACCAAAATTATCTTCAAGATAATTTGCTATCCATAATTACTTTCCCCCAATATAAAGCAAAGGCATTGTATAAAATATATTATCTGATGAAGGGAATATATGGACAAGTAGAAAACAGTGGGCAAAGTATATAACTCACATGAAGCCTGTTAGGAACCTAACTACAAATACCCAAATGCATTTTCATTATTATGAATACTTATACGTACATGGCATTAACCATTGAAAAGAAAAGTAAAAAAGCTTCTTTTTAGTAGAAGCTTCAAAAGGCTGTTTCCAGTCAATATTCAAAGCTTAAAATTCAACAATATGCAAGATCAAAGTTTTCAATTATTAGGGTCCATTATTATTCATTTGTTATATCAATTTCCAGAGTCATCCTCTATTGCATATAGAAGTTTCCTATAAATATTTAAAAACATATGTTGAGACAATACTGAACAACAAAGTGTAGCATCTTAACTATCAACAGGCCTCTAGAAAAATGCAATTCATGAAAATCAGAAGTTCCAACTTCTAACATTATTGCCAACGGACATGCATAAACCAGAAAGTTCTCCGATGAAAAAGAAAAAGGAAACTACCATCATTCTCTACAGGCTAAATCAAATCCAAATTTCTAGTTTTCCTAGATATCCATATCACAAGGAAACAACTTATTTTGTTCTAAGGAAACAAAAAGCACCATATAAACCAGGTATCATTTGAAAACAACACCCAAACAAAAAAAACAAAATTAAGATTTTGAAAACAACAGGCACATCAACCTTCAACTCAGTCCCATCATCCGTCCAAACAAACACCAAATTCAATATCTTTCCACTCTCCTCGTCCCTATGAATCTAGAAAAACACCCAAACAAAAAAAAAACAAAATTAAGACTTGGACAACAGTAATTAGCTAATAACAAAATAGAAAGAATAAATAAAGAACTTGCCTTAATGGGTAAGACTCTCCCGGAATCAAGTAAGACTGAAGACCGGACCCGACGCAGATCTGAAGCTGGAAAGTGGTGGAACAAAAGAAAGGGGCTTGAAGGGACTTGAGATTGGATTTAATCTGCTTCATTTCGGTAGTCAAAAGTTGTTTCCTGGATGGGTAATGGTTCACAGGGTCTTTCTGGAGTAAGCTCTGATTAAAAACCATGGCTGGGATCCTACCTTGTTCTCGGTCACGGGCTGAGACTCGGTTCCCGGTGTATTCTCGAGGGATGGCTTGGATCGTGTGGTAATTGCGGGCGGACAGGGATGGTGCGGTCGGAGTCTGGACCGCCGTCTTTAGGCCGCGCCACCACCTAGACATTGCGGTCTTTTAGCTATGCAATGGAAATTCAGTGAAGTGTTGCTGCTCCGCGGAGGTTCCGAATCAGGATTTTGTGAATCCTGACCATTGGGGTTTAAGAATTTGGGCCTTTTTCTATATGAAAATGAGAAACGAATAGAGTAAGGATTTGATCAGGGAAGGGAATTTGGGAAGAG
>AWUE01012120.1:0-28824 GCA_001974825.2 Corchorus olitorius
AGTCTAGCCAACAGTTAACCCCCTGAGGCACGGGTCCACTCTTACCAACAGTTTAACCCCCTGAGGCACGGGTCCACTCTTATCAACAGTTTAACCCCCTGTGGTATGGGTCCACTCTTTACCATCAGTTTAACCCCCTGAGGTACGGGTCCACTATGCACAGCCTTCCAAGGACATTAAAACACATTTTCATATTCCCAATTCACTTTCAAAACCTTTTCAATTTCAAAACATTTACGTTTGCATACTCGATCCGATTTTAAGAAAATAACAATACTCTTTTAAAAACAACAAAACACTTCAAATCATTTATAGTAAAACAATCCATAAAACAATTGATAACTCATATAATTATAATACATATAATCTTAGAAAACACTAGAAAGGTCCGGTCACTTACCTGATCAGCACACACAATCAAACACAATTCTTGCAACGAACAATGCACAATTAAGAGCCTAACAATATTAATTATGCGTTAGAAACCAACACAATACAATATGCATAAGATGCATGACCAATCTACCCTCCCATAATCCTAAACACCTTTGGGGAATTGTTGAAATCCTTTTGAAAACCTTTGAAAAATCCAATTTCCATAATCTCTACAATTCCATAAATTAGAATAACATTAGAAAAATACATTTTAATATTTTCAGAGAGTGAAACACCAATTTTAATGGATCATAAATAAGATAATATGGTATTAGAATTTCTGTAAAAATTTCGGAATTTAATTCTTTAGAAATAGGTCACACTCTCCTCTTACATTTTGCATAAGAAAATAAATCATAGAAAATATTTTGTAATTTGGAAAATTATGGAAAAATACAGAAAAATCATAAATATTTCAATAAACAATTTTCCCAAAAATCACTATCATATCACCTAGGGGTGGACTACACTCTCTCTCGCAAAGTCTGCCCGAGAGTGGGCTTTGCAGAAACACTGTTCATCTTCTCCATGAACAAATCTGGAAATTCCAGATTCGTCCCATCGACCAACCATCTTTGGAGTTTTGATTCTCTCTCCTCAAAACACCTATGGAGGTATGAAAGGTACCAATGGACAGATCTTACATCCTACTACAATTCCCTCATAAGTTTGGCCTTTAAAGGCCTCCGGTTTACCGGATTCCGGCAAGGAAAGTAGGCCCACCGATCACAATTTTCAACTTAGGGTTCTTAACTTAAAATTGCCATAACTTTTGATTCACCCAACCAAATTGAGTGATTCCAAGTTCTATGAACTCATAATGATTAGAGAAATCTATTGAGACCAATTTGGTGGCCGGAGGCTCGCCGGTCGACGGCCGGTGACCGGAAATTTACATCTAGTCTATCTAAAACCCTTTCCTAACATGCAACAATGGTGGAAAGTCAAAGAACTAACCTTAGAGCACTCAACAGAGATGAAAACAATGGAAAATAGCCTTCAAAAGATCTCAACACGTTTTCCCCTTGAAACCAATATTCTAACCCTAACTAATGAGATAAATATTAATTTATAGCTAGGTTAAAGGACTAACTAATACTTAATTGGGCTAAATAAACTAATAAGGCCCAAAGTCACACAAAAACAATCATAATAACAATTAATTGGGTCGGGGTCTCACAATACTTAAACTAAAACCTAATGCAAACAATAACTAACATATGACTCAATTATCAAGCATTCACCCCCCCACACTTAAAATTCACATTGTCCTCAATGTATAAGCAATCAAGAAGGTAATTCATGCAAAGGTAGCTTACCAAAAATAAAAAGATAAAGTTCAAGAAGCATACCTGGATAGCTTTGATGAAGAAATTACTCAAACATAAAGACAATAAAAATTAAAGTAATAGGAAAAGAAAACTAGATAATTTATTAATAAAACTTGAAAAATAAAGACATAAAAATAAAGGAAAAATAAAAATAAAGCATAAACTAAATAACTAATCCTAAGATGCATAAAAATAAAACCCTAAATCTAGAACTTAAAATTAAACTTAAACCCTAAATCTAGAAAGGTTTATGGATAGTCTTCTCCAATAAATTGTAGAAGTCATCCAAATTCTCATTAAGTCCATTAAGTTCTTCCTTTAAGCTAGTAACTTGATCACATATGCCCTTCAATTAAGCAAGAATAGAATGAATTTCTTCTTCCTTATTCTCCTTCTTTTGATTAACCTCCTCTTCCTCTTCCTCAAAGTCATCACTTGAAGCAACACTTGAGTCAATCTTAGAAGCAAACAAAACAATAGCCTTATTCTCTTTATCTTCTTCTTGTGATGGCTCTCTTGGTCCAATTGGTGGTGATGATTGATCCTTCTTCTCTTCCAAAGTGTAAACAGTAGCAACTTGAGGTGTCCTTGGTCGAATAGGATGAGATGAAGAAGCATGATTCGGATTGAAACCAATGGGGTATGGGGTATATCGCATGGGAGGGTTATAAGAAGGCCTATAGGGTTTAGTGCGATACCCATCAATCCTTGGCATGGGAAAAGGTTTACTCCATTGTGCAACTTGAGGTCTCACCCTATCATTAAAGATCCTTGGTGATCCTTGAGGATGGTGATATCGATTTCCATAAGGTTGAAATCAATTCCCATGGAAATTTTCCTTCAAACTTGCGGCATTGGCTCTAGCTTGTGCTCTCATGGATTCATCATGTGATTTTGCAACTTTATCCCAAAGAAATTGAGAAATTACCCTTGCTTTGAATCCGGGCTTGGTAGCAACATCTTCCATAGGTAGAAAGGCTAGCACATCCAAGAGTTCTTGACAATCTTGACTATAGAAAAATCCAAAGAACTTCCCTTCATGAAGGGTATTGCCTATCTCATGGAATTGTCTCCTAAAATTCTTGAATTGAACCTCAAAATCCATGGTTAAGCTTGCCATTGTCGACATCTTCAAAAGAAAAGAGGCTATCGATTTTTTTTTTGCCTCTTATCGAAAATTTTCCTCCCAAGAATTGCTTCTATCGAAATTTGCTCTCTAAATTGTTTCTGGTGTTGATTTGATGAATAAAGAGGAGAGGTAGAGGTGCCTTTATATAGTGATCAAGTCCCATTCCTAAGAGGATTTTAGTTAGAGTAAAAAGTTATAAACATACCTTGATTAGGAGTCTATTACCTATTAGGAAAAGGGTAATTTGAAGTTGAAAGCAATTAGGAAATCCAATCCTAGTCAAAATAGGATTTGAAGTTGACAAGAGGGATTGGTGCAGGCTTGGCATGGTCGAGCATAGGATGACATGCGGCATGTCCGGTCATGGCCTGGCGTGGTGCGTGCTTGGCCTGGCTTTGGCCTGGTCAGTGCACACGCTGGCCTGCTACTGGCGCGGCATAGCCTAGCCTTGCCGCGGCACGGTTGGGCCTTGGCTTGGCGGGTGCGCGGCATGGTGCGGGCTGTGTCGGGCCACTGCCTTGCCATATGCATGCTGGCTCAGCCATGGCCGGGCCTTAATCGGCCATGTATGGTGCTTGGCTCCTTTGTTCCAATTCTGCTTCTTTTTCTTTCAATATAATGAAGAAAAAATTCATGAAACCTATCAAAACAAAATTAAGTTAAAAATTAAAAATTAAAAATTTAAATTTTAAAATAAATAGGAAATTAAAATTATTGGGTTGCCTCCCAACAAGCGCTTGTTTAAAGTCATTAGCTCGACTTCTCCTTTTTTCAATCTCTAATTGGAAGATAAGTTGGATTCTCCAACTCAATCTTTTCAATCAAACGTATGGGCATTGGTTCGAGGAAAGGCTTGAGCCTTTGCCCGTTGACTTTGAATTGCTCTCCAGTGGTTGGGTTTCGAATATCAACAACTCCATTAGGATATACTCCAATTACTTCATAAGGTCCTCGCCATCTTGATTTCAGCTTCCCAGGGAAAGTTTTCAATTGATTGTTGTACAACAAGACTTTTTGACCTTCATGAAACGATCTTCGCAATATCCTTCTGTCATGAATTGCTTTAGTCGTCTCTTTATAGATCCTTGAATTTTCATATGCTTCATTTCTTATTTCTTCAAGCTCTTGTAATTGAAGCATTCTTTGGATTCCAGCTTTGTCAAAGTTGAGATTGGATTGCTTTATTACCCACTAGGCTTTGTGCTCTATCTCCACAAGTAGATGACATGGCTTACCAAATACAATTCTGTATGGGGACATTACAAGCGATGTCTTGTAAGCTGTACGATAGGCCCATAAAACATCTTCTAATCGCATACTCCAATCTTTTCTTTGCACATTAACTATTTTCTCCAGAATCAGCTTCACTTGACGATTTGATATATCAGCTTGTACACTGGTTTGATGGTGATATGAAGTAGATACCCTATGGCAAACTCCATATTTTTCAACCAGGGATTGCACAATCTTGTTGTAGAAGTGAGTACCTCAATCACTGATAAAAGCTCTAGGTATCCCAAATCGATAAAAATATTATTCTTTATAAATTTGACCACCGTTCTTACATCATTTTTCTTAGCAGCAACAACTTCAACCCATTTAGAAACATAATCCACAGTTAGAAGAATGTAGTACTTCTTATCTGAAGGAGGAAAAGGTCCCATGAAATCAATTCCCCATACATCGAAGACTTTAGCAACGAATATAGGTGATTGAATTATTTGATTCCTCTTCGACATGTTTCCAACTCTTTGACAACGTGGACAAATCTTGCAGAATTCATAAGAATCTCGAAAGATTGTTGGCCAATAGAATCCACACTCTAGGGTCTTCCTTGCAGTCTTCTTATGTCCAAAGTGTCCTCCACATTTATAGTTGTGGCAAAGCTCCAAAACTAATCTGATCTCATCACTAGGGATGCCTCTTCTCATGACTTGGTAGAACCATATCTCCATAAATATGGATCATCCCAAACATAATACTTAGCATCACCTATGATCTTCAACTTAACTCATTTGCTTAGATATTCAGGAAGACGACGAGTGACTAAGAAATTGACAATATCAGCATACTAGGGAATTGAGAAACGACAAACAAGTCTTCAAAGGGTAATGCTTCGTTGATTGCAGTCTCTTCTTCCTTTCCTTCAATTTTGCTTAGATGATCAGCAACGACATTTTCTGCTCCCTTCTTGTCCTTTATTTCAATGTCGAATTCTTGAAACAGCAGTAGCCATCGTGTAAGCCTAGCTTTTGCTTCTTTCTTCGCCATTAAATAATGGAGTGCAGCATGATTAGAGTAGATTATCACCTTAGATCCCAAGATGTATGGCCGAAATTTCTCCAAAGCAAAGACAACGGCAAGCATAACTTTTTCGTGGTGGTGTAGTTCTTCTGAGCAGCGCCTCGAGTTCTTGAAGCATAGTAGATAACATGAGATACCTTGTCTACTCTCTGACCTAGAATAGCTTCAATAGCGATATCACTTGCATCACACATGATTTCGAATGGTAGATCCCAATCAAGTGGCTTCACAATTGGAGTGGTGGTGAGGGTAGGCTTCAGTTTGTCAAATGCTTCTTTGCAATCATCTCCAAATTTCAACTCTACATCTTTCTGAAGTAGTTTACACATTGGTGCTGAAATCTTTGAGAAATCCTTGATAAATCTTCTGTGAAAACCAGCATGGCCTAAGAATGAGCGGATATATTTGACACATGTTGGATAAGGTAGGTTCTGAACGATATCAACCTTGGCTTTATCGACTTGCATCCCTTCTTTAAATACCACATGTCCTAGAACAATTTGTTCTACCATGAAGTGGCATTTCTCGGCATTCAATACCAGTTTGGTTTCAACAAATCTTTTCAACATTAGTTCCAAGTTATGAAGGCATTGATTGAAGCTATCTCCATAGACTGTGAAATCGTCCATGAATACTTCCATCTTGTCTCCCACATAATCTTGAAAGATGCTCATCATACACGTTTGAAAAGTCGCAAGTGCATTGCATAAACCAAATGGCTTTCTTGTGTAAGCATACGTACCAAAAAGGCATGTAAAAGTGATCTTCTCTTGATCTTCAGGTGCAATTGAAATTTGGAAGTATCCTGGATACCCATCCAGAAAACAGTAGTAGGCTTTGCAAGCTAATCTTTCCAACATCTGGTCAATGAATGGCAATGGAAAGTAATCCTTCCTTATGGCAATGTTCAGTTTTCTGTAGTCGATGCATACTCTCCATCCATTCTGCAGTCTTTGGGGAACTAACTATCCATCCTTGTTTTCTACGACGGTGAATCCAGACTTCTTTGGCACTATTAAGACAAGACTGACCCATTTACTATCTGATATAGCATAAATGAGACCAGCTCCAAGTAATTTGAGAACTTCTTCTTTGACAACTTCTGCAAGGTTTGGATTTAGTCTTCTTTGTGGCTGTCGAACAGGTACTGCATTGTCTTCTAATCGAATCCTATGCATGCATACAGTAGGACTTATTCCTTCGATGTCGGCTACAGTCCTTCTTATGGCTTCCTTGTATTCCTTCAAAACTTTGATCAATTGTTATTCTTGTAAATCATTTAATTTATTCGAAATAACAACGGGCAGGGTCTCTTTTTCTCCAAGGAAATATGTTTCAGTCCTTCAGGAAGTGGTTTCAACTTGACTTCTGGTGGTTGAATGATGGATGGCAAAGGTGTGGGTGTTGGCTCTAAACTGGCATAGGAAACTGATGCGTTTTCTTCAACAGCAAGTAGTGCTTCCAATTCTCTAATGGTTACTTCCACATCTTCTGGTGTTAGGATTTCTGCTTCCTTGATTTCTTCTTCATCCAAGCTCTTTGTAAGGAATAAATCGAGTTCATCTTCATGATGCAATGATTGAACTTGTTGAGAAAGAACATCAACTGTATCAATAGAACAAATGGAATGTTTCTCGGTAGGAAATTTCATGACTTCAAAAATATTGAATTCAATAATTTCCCCATCAAATTTCATCCTGAGTCTTCCATCTTGGACATCGAATTTCGTTCTGGTTGTTGTCAGAAAGGGTCTTCCTAGCAGCAACGACATATGAGGAAGAATAAGGTCATCTTCAAGACATAGAAATCTGCAGAAAAAACAAAATCTCCTATCTACACTAAAACATCCTCAACTAATCCTCAGGATTAATGTTAGTTCTATCAGCAAATTGTATAGTCAGATAACTTTTAAGCAGAGGTTCCATTTTCAATTGTGAATAAATAGAAAAGGGCATAATGTTAATTGGAGATCCAAATTCACACATTGCATTTTCTATCTTATTCTTTCCTATGTTACAAGGAATAGAAAAAGATCCTGAATCCTTGCATTTACCATGTAATTTTCTTTGATATGCAGCAGATATATTCTCATTCATGCAAGCAAAATTTTCAAGATACTTACTCTTATTGGTGCATAATTGTTTAAGAAAAGAGGCATACCTGGGCACTTTTTCAATTGCAGCAACTAAAGGAATATTTACCTCTAATTTCCGAAGTGAATTGAGTTGATTTGCAAATCATTGAGGAAACGGTGGTGGACGTTGAATGGTCTTCATCTTTTTCATCTCTTTGAATCTCGATCGAGGTCGAGAAGCTTTTGATGTAGGTTTATCCTCCTTGCTTCTGGTTAAAATCTCCCCATCACTTGGCAATTGCACATTGGGTATAGCAACTGGTGGTGATATAGCAAGGAAAGCAGGTGCTAAAGGTGGTGATATTGAAAGTGGAAGTGGAACATCAGGTGACTCCATCTCCTGTGCACACCACTGTTGATATTCCCCAATTGAATTGACTCCATGTCTGTGAACCAAACTTGAGGGTGATTGGATGAATTAAGGTAAGCATTGAGGTTCTCTTTGCATGCTCAGAAACTGTGTGAACATCTTGGTCATAGTCTCTTGTTGATTTGCCAAATAAGCAATGGCTGAATTGACTCGGTCAAAACGATCGTTGATCCCTTAAAGAAATTATGGTTCAGGTTCATTTGTTGACGAACTCCTTCTTGTTATGCTGAATTGATAGATGTTTTCTGCCATCTTGTTCAATAATTTCCTTGCTTCTTCAGGAGCTTTAAACCTCAAACCGCCTCCACTAGTAGCATCAATATTGATTTTGTACAATTGAGATAACCCGTCATAGAAGTTTTGGATTAAAAACCCTTCACTTAATCCATGATATGGGCAGCTCTCACATAGTTTATTGTACCTTTCCCAATATTGATACCATTTTTCATCTTGCAACTGGCGACTAGTAGTGATTTCCTTCCTAACTTCAGAAATTCTTGAGTTTGGAAAGTACCTTTCCAAGGATGCTTCTTGTAATCCATTCCATGAGGTAATAGATTTCGGTGGCAAAACCCAGAACCATTCTCTTGCTTTTCCTTCCAAGGTGGATGGAAAAGTTTGCAGCTTCACTTGTTTTTCAGGCCTTCCAGTGAATAAAGCGCATTTGGTGTAGAAAACTCGCAGATGTTCATGTGGATTTTCGTGTTCTTCGCCGTGAAAAACAGGTAGTAAACGAATCACTCCTGGCTTCAATTGGTAGGATATATCCATGTCAGGATAATAAATGCAGATGGGCTTCATCTCACGTGCGAAATTCAATTCCCCTAGGGAACGTGATTGCTCCATTGGATTTTCCTACAAAACGAAAATGATCAAGTGCAAATCAAATTGAAAAAGAAAAAGTAAAAACACAATCTCCCCGGCAACGGCGCCAAAATTTATGATCGGTCGTCAACAAATCATAAAAATAATCCCAACAATTACTAACTAAGAATAGCTAGGGCAAGTAGGGGTCGAATCCACAGAGAGATAGATTATTATTCTTTTTCTAATTAATTAGCTTAAAACAAACAAATAAAATAAAAAGGATTTTGGAAGTAAAATTGGAAACACTAAATTAAAATCAAAGCAATCAATAGCAATTAACTAAGAAAACAATAGAGGAAATTAAGGAAACAATTATAATAAAAATCCCTCCAACAAAGAATTAATATCACTCTTGACAACAATAACATGGATCATTGATATCTATTAGTTATGAAAACAATGGATAGTTTGTTTGGAATTAAAAATTACCAAATTAGATAAAGTTTATCTTTTCCGGCTTAAATTATCCATTTTATTCAAAACAACTAATTGCCAAACTTATGGTTTATTAGTTTGTCAAGAACAAAGCATTAAGTACGAGTAATTAATGAACAAGCACAACAAACAATAAAATTATCTATTGATTCTTAAACCCCTTGGAAGAATTATTAATTTTCCTCCAATTGCTATCAATAATTAAGCCTGAGTTATTAATTCTCTAGACTTAATCTAGCTAATGTAAACTCAATTTATCCAGATAGTGTCGACTCCAATCCATCAAAACAAGTAAACATAGAATTCATGCAGAGATTTAAGAAATACCCAAAACAATTTTTCATATAAGTGCAAAATCTCACCATGATATAAGTCAAGAGATCAATTAAATTCTATATTGGAGAAAAGAAAAGGATTACTCACTCATGAATTGAGTGAGCATCCAAAAAAAGAAGAAAAACTTATCTAAGGATGAGAGGAAGAGGGGGCGGCGGCTCCAAGCTTTCTCCAAGTCTTCAACTATTCAAATTTTTCTACAATACAATCCAATCCTAAAAACCTAGATCTAAGGTGGTTATTTATAGTGGAAAATAACCCCTAAAGACTCCAATTATAACTATGATAGGACTCTAGGACGGTTTAGACTCTAAATTGGTCTCCAAGTTGGCTTAAAAGTCTTCCTAGGCCGAAATTAGATTGAAAATCGGATCCTGGAAAATTTTGGAATCGTGCAGAGACGTCGACAGCAATTTTGGGCTTGAAGATGGTAGAACTGGCTTCGAGCTTTAAAGCAAAGTTGTAGATCTCGGGAATCCTCTTTCCAATGCCTACTCATGGGCTTCATTTGGAGGTCAGAGCAGAAAGTTATGGCCTTTTTACCAAGACTGCGCATAATTCTAATCCAATTAGGAAAGGGTTGCGGTAATTGAATATTTCCTTGGGCTTGTGCGGCACATTTGGGTTTTTGACTCCAATTGTGGGCTCATATGGGCTGAATATTATCCCATATAAAATATTCATAATTTCATGTCTTCAAGGCTTCTCCATGGCTTGTCTTCATTCCTTCGCGATTTAAGCTCGATCCTTAATTCTTGCTCTTTCAAATGATTCTTCAATGATCTTCGTATCTTCAAATTATCTTCAATAAGTCTTCAATCACGAACTTCGAATCTCCAAATCTTAACTCAAATTTACTTTGCTCATATTTGTGTTAAAAGTCATCAAAATAGCTTCAAAAATAGTGAAAATTAGTAAGTTTTCACATTCTATCTCTTAAAGACTCAAAAACACAAATACTAACAAAATAAGACATATTAGAGCATAAATTCATCCAAAAACATAAGAAAATAGCTATAAAAATAGGGTTATTTTTGGCTCAATCAACAGATTTGGTTGATTAGTTCCAATAAAATCATAATAAAAGTAAGAAGAGAAAGAATTGGGTTCAAGATCAAGAGGATTATTGATAGGAGGAGTTGGCATCAAGCAATTTTGTCCAAAATCTTCATGTTGTACTTAATGTACTTGGTAATTATGCTTAGATAATGGACAATTATCAAGTGGTGGTACGCTTTTCTCATCTCCCTTTCCAATAGGTTCATCCTTCGCTGCACTTGTTAGTACCTTAGCACAAGAATCCAAGCTAGAAGTTTTCTCAAAATCATTAGTAACTAAATTATCACTAGAATCAATGTAAGAACAAGTACAACTTCCGTAAATTGGATATTGTGAATCATCAAAAATACTAAAAGTTATTTTCTCATTCAACACCTTAAATGTTATGGAACATTTTTCAAGATTAATACGAGTTCTAGCAGTACGCAAGAAAGGTCTACCCAAGATCACATGAAGCTTTATGCATTCCTCCATATCAAGCACAATAAAATATACAGGTATATAGAATTTACCCACTTTAAGCAGAACATCTCAATAATGCCTTCAGGATACTTGATGCTTCTATCTGCCAATTGCAAAGTAATATTAGTATCCTTAATCTCTAATCCAAGCTTCCTAACAAGAGACAATGGCATAAGTGAGATACTTGCACCTAAATCACATAAAACTTTATTAATTTCATAAGAACCAATAGTGCAAGGTATAGAAAAACTCCCTGGGTCTTTAAGCTTTGGTGCAAGCTTATTTTGAATTAAGGCACTACACTCCTAAAAAAGTGCAATAGTTTCAAACTCTTCAAGTTTCCTCTTTTTGGTCAAAATCTGCTTGAGGAATTTAATATAAGAAGGAACTTGTGCTTAAACTTCAATAAGCGGAATGTTCATACGAAGTTCTTTAAAGATATTCAAGAACTTGTCAAACTCTTTTTCCAACTTATTCTGCTTCAATCTTTGTGGATAAAGAGGAGGAGGTGTTACTTCAAGTGGGGTTGCCTTTTCCTCATCTTTCTTTTCTTCATTAACAGGCTCGACCACCTTACCACTTCGGAGTATAATGGACATGACTATTTCCTTAAGATTCACCTCAGTATTGCTAGGGAATTGACCATTACTTTTTTCGCTCAACTGCTTAGCCAATTGACCTACTTGCACCTCAAAATTTGGATGGCAGACTAACTAGATTGTGCTATTTGCAAAGCATTCTGATTAGTTTGTGTGAGTTCCAGAACTAACTCCTCAAACTTATCTAGTCTCTTATCAGATGGTGATGCTTGAGGTTGTGATGGTTGTTGCTACATAGGTTGCTGTTGAAATCCAGGTTGTCCCATAAATGTACTAGAAGAAGCTCCTTGATCCCTCCAAGAAAAATTAGGGTGATTTCTCATCCCTGGATTGTAAGTGTTGGGGTATGGATTATTTTGTTGCCTCCCAGTATTATTAATAAATTAAGCCTGTTCAACCTGTGGACACTCAGAATTATGGTGAAAACCTGAACACCAATCACAACTCACATGAGGGTTAGAAGGGATAGAGATAACATTAATATTAGCTTTGTCCATTCCTCATTGTTGGATGCCACAGTTTCCATCGATTCCAGTGCCTCAGCTACAGGTTTTCGCAATATTGCACCACCTGTTGCAGAGTTCAAATTGGATTTACATTATAATAAAAGACTATTATAAAAAGTTTGTACCAATAACCAATCTAGAACTCCATGGTGTGGACATTTTCGTTGCAAATCCTTGAATCTTTCCCAAGCATCATAAAGTGTTTCGTTGTCACATTGCTTGAAGCTAGTGATGTTAGTTCTCAGCTTATTGCTTCTCTCAAGTGGGATGTACTTTGTCAGAAAAGCAGTGGTATGCTAATTCCAGGTTTTAATTGAGACTAATTGTGCAAAACTAATTGCAAAATTTTTTTTTGGAAGGCAAAGATACTTTTATTAGAATTTGCTAAGAAACAAAAAAGTCACAAAAGAAAGAGCACTCTACCAGAACACAAAAACCAAACCAAGCACAAACAAGCAATAAAGTAAGAGCAACAATTATGTGCCAAGTCAATAATCAGAATTGAGAAGTGGCAATATTCTTCCTTTGGCCAGTTCGACAAGGAATTTCCGGTAAAAGTACTCGGGAGGTCCCTCTACTATATGATTTCTGCATTTTGATCTCTTTACTTTTTAAATTGTGCACCCGCAATCCTGGCGTTATCGAGCCGTGACAGACCTGTCAAATCTGCTGATGTGGCACTAACACTGTCAATTCGCTGAGCTGGCAGGTGACACATGGAATAAAATTAAATATTTTATTATTTTAATACATTTTCTTTTATTAAAATTTTGTTTAAAAAACAAGAAATCTGATTTTTTTTTCACAAACACAAAAATATTTCTCTCTCCTCAATAAAAGATCAAACACACCTCTTTTACATGAACCAAGGAAAAAAATTTTGAATTTTTTAACTCCAAAATCCAGCCACTTTATACAAGGGAAAATATCAATAGTTTTACTTCTTACATTATTGTCTTCCTACGTTTTAAAGATAAGAAATAAATGAAAATCAATAAAAATATGGAACTGCCATATTGCCAAACCAAAACACAAATGCAAAAGAATAAAGAAGCAAAAAGAAGACCCAGATACTAAACTCTATTAAAAAAGCAAGCAAACGAATAAAATTCAAGGAAGCAGATAGAATGGGATTACCCTGGTAAGCCTCGTTTATCTCTTGAAATTTAAAAGTGGCGCAATTCCCGTTATCCTTTTTCTTTAGACAGTACAATAACTATGAGAACCTCTCTGGTTCTCGCGAACAGAAGGAAAAGGTCAGTTTCTGTGTTTCCTGCTAATCTAAAGTGTTCTATCATCTGCTAGATATACTATGATTTAAATAAATAATTTAGCCCCTTTATTGCGGTCTAATTTTGGCATAATCATGATTAAGAAAAAGCTCGGAGTTTGTCAAAAAGTTTTCTGATAAATATATACATATGTTCTTGACATGAGTGCTTGCAAGTAGAGAAGGGAAAGGCCTTCTATGATTTTCAATTTAACACAGGACTAGTCAAATCTACAATTGTGCACTTTCAGGTAGAGACTTCAGTCATTTCTTTAATTTGGTTGTTGATTTTTCACCACACCAGGGGGCGGGGCCAGGATTGTCGGTTTGGGGGCATACTGCACTTATTTTATATGCAAAATATTTCATATAGTATTATACGTTCTTTTGTTGCTCTTGATGTATCATTTCATATAATACAAGTGGTTCGGTTCGCACTGGGGCGTCGAGCGTTCAAAAATTTGGATTGTTTAAAAATTACTTCTATTGAATGCAATGATTTGATGTTGAAAAATATTTCAAAGTTACATGATCTAAAATTTGTTATATTTCTAAATAGCAACTATTAATCTATAAATGGAAAACTGGATTTGCTTGAAACATATTCTGTCATCTAAATTGTAAAATTCGCTTATATAATATTTTCTGTTTAAAAACATATAACACCTAAATGATTAACCTATTATTTATCTGGTATCACAAAAACTAAAGTCTATGCTAATTAAAAAAAGGCTAAAAGTTCAAATAGGGGCCTGACCTTAAGGGAAAAGATCATATAAGGGTCTAACGTTTCAAAATGGTCAAATCAGGGCCTCAACTTTTAGATTCGGGTCAAATAAGTCCAAAACGAGTTTAACTAACATGAGTGAGAAACACGCGCCGTTAATATAAACAGCATGCTGACGTGGCGCGTTAAAAGTAATTTTTTATAATTTTTCTTTTTAATATTAAGTAAAAGAAATTAAAAAAATAGTTAATAGAAGGAAAATGGGAAAATAACATGCTTTGCCTCTTTTTACGCCTGCAAACAAATCAAAAGCATCTTAAATCCAGAAAAATATTGACAACCAAGAACACATCAAACACAGAAAAAAAAACACATTAAACCCAGAAAAATATAAAAATCATGAACACAGTGCTTCCTTGAGCCCCTTAAACACAAAACTAGTAATTTTCGTTTCTCCAAATCATGTCTAGTAGTAGGCAAATCTAAAACTACCTGAATGTAAAGACCAATCTACTCTTCAAATTAGTCACTAATTAACCTCTTCCACCCAAGCAACACCACGTAAAGCCTCCCCAAATTGGAGCAAGAAAGATTCGGCTTTTGGGAACTTTGCAATATATATCCTGATTTTCTTCTTCTTCTTTAATTGGGAAAACCAGTTAGCAACTTAGCCAACCCAACTTGACTCATATTCTTCTCCAGCAAAATCCCAAACTCAATATGTATCTTTAGCTATAGCTTAGCTACAATAGTAACATGAAAAGTTAAAAACAAATGGGTATTTGTTGCAGTTCTTTCATTTAAAGGAACACCCACATTACAAAAGTTGATCTATCCCTAATATTCATTTTTCCTAACTTGGACTAGATTCAAACCAAACCCAACAACTACAGGTAATTAAAAGATAACAAATGGTAAAGCACCATAACCTGGAAGATCAGGCCATTGATTTGGATTCAAAGAAGCAGCGGCTGCGGTATTGCTGGTGATACTGTTGCCTGCGATGCTGCTGCTGTTGTTGATGATACTCCATAGACTTTGCTCAATAACAGTAGGGTTATCACTTTTGATGAAACTTCGATGCCAATTCTGCTGATGAGAGGTAGACTGAATCATCAAGCCTTCTTGATCAGGAAATGGGTAAGTGAAGCATCGCGAGCTCCCAATCTTGAGTCAGATAGGTTTACAAGAAATAGATGACAGGAAAAAGAAATAGATGTGTTGGTTTGTTAGAGGGATTGAGAGATGAAAAGTCAGAGATTAGCAAGGAATTGAAGAAAAATGAAGCTTGGAGGAAGAAGAACTCAACGACAGAAAAAGAGCGAAAAGAAGAAAATTGGAATTTTTTTTTATAATTTTCACCCTAAATGAACTTATTAGTCTAATGGCTAAGAAAATTTAAAAGCCCACGTGTCATCTGTTAGGGGTCAAAACCGGGAAGGCTCAAGTCCACCAAATCCTCTCCAAACACCCTCCAAGGTTGGGCCAATCTTTCTCTTATCCATTTCTATTTTTATTTTGGCCCAACTAAACACATACACAAATATTAGGTAAATGGGCCACAAGTACCACACAAAAGCCCAGCTCTCTTTTACCCAATAGCCAAAAAGTCCCCAAACACATATATAACACAGGGCACCTTTATTACAAAGTCCTCAAACTCATATATAACACAGAGGCATCTATATCAAAGTCCCCAAACACATATATAACACAGGGGCAACTCTACTACAAAGTCCTCAAACACATATATAACACAGAGGCATTTATATTAAAGTCCCCAAACACATATATAACACAGGGGCATCTCTATTACAAAAGTCCTGAAACACATATATAACACAGAGGCATTTCTCCTTATGGCAAAGACTCATAATATACATGGGCTTTGCTATTAAGGCATTTCTCTTTGGGGCATAGGCTCATAATATATAAACATGGCCTTGCCACCAAATTCCTATATTATATATATATACACATATATGTGACAAAGGCCCAAGCCATGTGCACTACAATGGGTCTTGTTACTTTTAAAGCTCTTCACTCAAGCTCAAGAAAGCCCAAAACGGTGGAGGCCTTGCCACTTCACCACCAAGCCAAGAACGTGAAGACAAAGGGCATACAGCCCTATTCCCTGCTGCAACATGTCAGACTTTCCTGCAGAGGAAAGCATCTAAGGGAAGAACCCTAATTAACTCAAACTTCTTCATTTTTACCTAATTCTAGCAAAGGATTATCACTAACTAATCCTTTTTGCAGGCACTAACTGTGGTCCAAGCCCACAGGCGGGAAAACAAATTGGGGGGAGTGGAATGGATGGCAAAAGAAGAAAGAATCTCCCTTGATTAATTTCTTTGGAGTGGGCAACTATGCTTGGAAGTTGTTCCTTAACACCAAAGGGGAAATCAATGGGTTGCAGAGGGTGGAATCAAAAGCCAAGCTGTTTTGACTTTGAGAGGAGACAGCTAGTTTGCTGTAAAAAGCAAACCGGCGATGGCGACGGGAGCTCGGTGAAATATGGTGTCGATTTCAACGCAAGAAGGTGCCCACTGTTCTCTTCCTCAAAACGGAAGATTCCTTGTCTTGAACCCAGAGGCTATTCACTGAATCAATGAAAAGCAATAGCCGTCTAGGGTGGCCGGACAAAGCTTCCGACCGGGCAAGAGACACACTATAAAAGGAGCTCACCACCGTCGAAAATGGCAACACGCGAAGAGGGGGGAAGCACTAAGAAAAAGAGAGAATTTTTGCCACAAAACTTCCAGCCATTTACTTCTTGGCTATTCTCAAGAATCACCTCACAATCATATTTTCAAGAATCCTCCAAGGATTTCCAGCAACAAGTAAGAACCCTCTTCTCCAAATTAGTGTTTTCCTCTATTGTCAATGGCTTGTGTTTTGATTCCATTGCTCTCAATGTATTCTTCCTCCTTTTCCCCCAAATCCCTCTTCCAATTTGTTTCTCATATGTTCTGAAATCAATAAAGAGCTTGATTTATTCCATTTCAAAGAAATCTGGGTTTTCTGCTACTTTGCTCATCTTTTTTATCTTCCTCAGTTTCTGCGATTTTAAAACTGAGTTTTGCCCATTTCCTGCCGCGTCAATTGCTCCATCCCACAAAGGTTGAGTTTCCCTGATTTTCCCTACCGCGCCACTAATTATTTTGTCTCAGCGTCTTGGGCCTCATCTTGCGCAAACCCAGCTCCTCTTCTAGGGAGATTTGGGCTAGGCTTGAGCCCAAAGTGAGCCAAACCAGTCCTTTCTCACATTCCCACAAAAAGGCTCCCACATTTTCTGGCGACTCCACTGGGGAGCCTTTTGGAAATCGGAAATTCAAGTGAGATGGCGCGACCAAGAGCTGTTCGGCAACAAAATCACTAGAATCCTCCTGCTGACATCGACGATATGCATGAGGAGCATGAAGAATCCTCAAACCAGCAGCAGGAGAACTCAGCTGCACAAGAGCAAGATCCACCAAACCCCGCTGAAGTCATGGTCGAACTGGCCCGTGGCATCTATCAAAGCCAACTCGAGCTGCTAGAGGCCATTCGGGAGACCAGGTCTCGAGCCACTAATGGAGGCCAGTCCCATGATGGAAGCCGACGCCCTACTCCACCTGGTGGTGATGATGGCCCACCGAGGCACACCACATAAACGCAGCAGCAAAATGAGCCTTCCCAAGGCTTTGCTACTATTTCTGATCTCACCACCCTGCTGGAGAGGGAAAGGGCCAAGCTCTCGCGTCCTACTTTCATCTTCATGAAGGATCCACCTTACCCGAAACACTTGGTGGACAAGTCGTACCCACCGAACTATGAAGCTCCCACCTTCCCACAGTATGATGGTAGGAAAGGTAACGCCGTAGAGCACGTCGGCAAGTTTCTGGACGCGATGGGTCCTCATTACATGAACCCAGAACTTTGCCTTCGAGAGTTCTCTAAGTCTCTCACTCGGCGTGCTTATACTTGGTATACTACCTTGAGTTTCGGATCCATCAACTCATGGGAAGAGATGGCAGAGAAGTTTTGCAGAAAATACTTTCAAAGTGAAGAGAGGATCACTCTTCTTCAACACTAAAATACCAACCAAAGGTCATCCGAAGGCCTCGTTGATTTTGTGAAGAGATTCGGAGACCTCTCTCTTGATTGCTATGAAGAAAATCCAGAATCCATGCTAGTGGAGATTTGCGTCGACAACATGCTGCCAGAATTTGTGTCGTGCTGGAGAACTTGGGCATAGGCCAATTTACAAGGCTCCTCGATGCGGCAAGAAAAACTGCTCAATCCGTAAAGCTACCTATTTCCTGCTCCACCAGAAGCGAAAAGCCGCAGGGACATCAGGCCCTTGTTGCGGCAGGAAACAACAAAAACATGCCTAATCAGAAAAGGCCAAGAGAAGAAGTACTGCCAGTCCCATTTACTGCGGCAGTTGACACACTTGTGGACTAGTGGTTGGCCGATGGTGTCCTACGGCAGAATCCTGTGAGCAAAGAGCCAACTGAGCAGGATAAGCAAGACCCACAATACTGTCGACTCCATCGATACGTCCACCATCCCACGCGATCTTGTCAATCATTGAGAAAGATTATCCATAGAAAGATCGCCGATGGAACTCTAGAGGTGCCGGAGAGAGCCCAAAGGATTAACGATGACCCTTTGCCCCGTCACCAAGCACAGGGGGCTGTGGCAGTCGTTATCCATAGCGGCCCAGAAATTCCGGAAGAGGCGCCAGAGTCGTCCACCACAAAACAGAATACTATCCGAACCTTGCAGAAGAGCCACCTCTTCAAGAATCTGTTCAACCATTTGGGGTTGAATCAAGAAGCAAGATGGACAACTACCGAAGCTCTGATCACTATCGCTGCCCAATCTGAAAGTGAGGCTTGCTTCACCGCCGCAGCTCAGGCCAGCAGAATTGTGCTGGAGGCAACCAACGCCATCACGTTCACCGATGAGGATATAGAGGTGCAGCAACATGATCATCGGCGCCCTCTATATGTCACTGCGATAATCAACAGCGTGGAAGTCAGAAGGGCTTTAGTGGACACGGGATCTTCATTGAATCTCGTATCCATCCACATGCTTACAGTAGCAGGAATACCTAGGCACAGAATAACCAGAGCCACTATGACTATCGCTGGCTTTGGTAATTCGATTGAAGAGACCTTGGGTCATGTCTTGCTGGATTTGCAAGTGGGCCCTGTGAAATCTCTCACCTGCTTCCACGTCATCAATGCTGAAACTTCCTATCACATTCTACTTGGAAGGCCTTGGCTACACAAGCACCAGATCATCCCTTCCACTTACCACCAGTGTGTGAAGGGCAGATTGAATGGAAAAGTCTTCAAGATTTTAGCCAATGCCACTCCCTTTGACGAAACAGAAGCTCATTATGCCGAAGCATCCTTCTTCGATGAGCTTGCACCTGCCCAGGGTGCCCGAGTGACTAAGCCAACTGGTACTCCTTTGCCCAGATGGGAAGACATTCGAGACGATCCAGACTGGGATCTCCGAGCTGCGCTTGATCGCAAAAAGCAGAAAATGACACAATCTTCACCACAATGCCGCAAGACTGTCTATCCTAGCGGGAAGGTGGTCTATCGCTTATGAAGGTGTGCGGGGTCTCCTAAAGATCCTCAAGGAGATCCCAACACCAGTAGCTGTAATAACTGCAATCTTGTGAGTCCCGAGCACGCGGCAGGAGATGCTCCAAAAGAGCCATCCGTGGCAGTCGACGAGCCCTTAGAGGTTGTAGATGTCAGGGATGCTCCTGCCGCACAGCACTGTGTGTCCATCTGTTCTTCTCTAAGCCCTGCCGAGAAGGACCAGCTTGTCAAGTTATTGAAAGAATATGAAGATATCTTTGCATGGAGCTACAAAGACATGTCGGGCCTGGATCCTGCTATGATGGCCCACTCATTGAATGTTCAGCCTGATGCTAAGCCAGTCAAGCAACACGCTAAAGTATTCCATCCTGCAGTAGAAGATCAAATCAAAGAAGAAGTGGAAAAGCTCCTAGCCGCAGGATTCATTAGGCCGATTCAACACCCAACATGTTTGTCCAACATAGTTCCTGTGAAGAAGAAAAATGGCAAAATAAGATGTTGCGTGGACTTCAGAGACTTGAATAAGGCATGTCCCAAAGACGATTTTCCACTGCCAAACATGGATGTCCTCATTGATTCTACGGCAGGACATGCCATGTTCTCCTTCATGGACGACTTTAGTGGTTATAATCAGATCAAGATGACCCAAAAGGATGCTGAGAAGACAGCATTCAGGACACCCATCGGCAACTTCTATTACACGGTGATGCCCTTTGGCCTCAAGAATGCCGGAGCCACTTATCAACGTACCATGACCGCAATCTTCCACGATTTAATGCACCAAGACTTGGAAGATTATGTCGATGATGTCGTGGTCAAGTCAAAGACAAGGGAAGGGCATTTCGATGCTCTGAGAAGGGTATTCAACAGTTGCCGTGCTTACAAACTCAAGATGAATCCTGCCAAATGTGCCTTTGGAGTCCCCGCAGGAAAGTTTCTTGGCTTCCTTGTTCACAAACGAGGAATCAATGTGGATCAGAGCCGCATAGACGCGATAGCCGAGATGAAGAGGCCTAAGAATGTAAAGGAGCTGAAAAGCTTTCTTGGCAGACTATCTTACATAAGGCGTTTTATTCCAGGTCTTGCGGCGAGCACCACAGTCTTCACCCCTTTGTTGAAGAAAGGGAAGCCATATGAATGGGAGCACAATCATGAAGACGCTTTTCTACATTTGAAGAAGCAGTTGAGGAGCCTCCCAACAGTGCAGTCTCCTACCGCAGGAAAGCCTCTAAGGTTGTATTTGGCCATGACAGACACAACTATAGGCGGATTGTTGGCTCAAGTCGATGAGCAAGGATTAGAGTGCCCAATCTATTATATCAGTCGCGTACTGCAAGAATCCGAAAGGAAATATCCTAGGATCGAAAGGATGTGCTTAGCGCTGATTTATGCTTCCCTGAAGCTGAGGCACTATTTCCTAGCTCACGAGATAAACTTGATGACAAAGTCCAACCCAATCCGCTATCTACTAGCGAAACCATCTCTGTTAGGAAGATTAGCCACTGGATGCTGCAACTGTCGCAGTATTCTATTTCCTGCCACAACCCTTCTGCCATCAATAAGATAAGCTGTAGCAAACCTTCTTGCCGCATTCCCAGGCGAAGACTCCTCCACCATATCAGAAGAAATCCTAGGAATGGAAGAACAAGTTGCCACTGCAGAACCAGTACAACACTTTGTACTTTGATGGGTCTTCCACGGCAAAAGGAGGAGGCGTTGGCATCGTAATATTGGATGAAAAGGCTCAAGC
The DNA here is from genome assembly GCA_001974825.2 of Corchorus olitorius. Taxonomy (NCBI): domain Eukaryota; kingdom Viridiplantae; phylum Streptophyta; class Magnoliopsida; order Malvales; family Malvaceae; genus Corchorus; species Corchorus olitorius. The sequence continues at coordinate 21,321 of AWUE01012120.1, forward strand.
GATCACCTTGTCTTGCAAACTTGACTTTCCATGCTCGAATAACGTTGCCGAATATGAGGCTTATCTCATTGGTCTCTTGGCTGCCAAAGAAAGAGGAATCAAGCATTTGAGAGTTAAAGGCGATTCCAACTTGGTTATTAGCCAAGTAAATGGGGAATTCGCACTCAAAGAGCCCTCTTTGGCACCTTACAGAGCCATGGCACGAGAGCTAGAAAAGTCATTTGAGACTTTTGAGATCGTTCATGTACAGAGAGGGAAGAATCGATATGCTGACTCGCTAGCCACCTTGGGATCAAAGCTCATTTTCCTTGGCGATTCCGCTCAATTTGAAGTAGTCAGGCGAGTCTCCCCAGTCACGAACTTGCCCAAGCAAGGGCCCACAGCCGAGAAGGAAGATTGGAGGAGCTCAATCAGCAAAGCCCTGCTATCTGATGATTGTCCATCGATCAAAGAGCTCAAAGATTACACTCTGATCAACGGAGATCTTTATCGCCGGATGCCCGGAGGAATTCTTGCACGCTGTATCGAAAAAGAGGAGGCGGAGCTCGTCATCAAAGAGACTCATGAGAAGTCTTGTGGCATAGCTCCTGAAATTAGCCTCTATCGAAGATTACAGCGACTTGGCTATTTTTGGTCAGACATGAAGAAGGAAGCATCCACTCTGCAACAGGAATGCGAAAGCTGCAGCCCAATGTTTAGAGAGAAAGAATGCCTCGCCTTAGACGCTGCAGGAGATTGGCGACAGCTACTCTTGGATTTCTTGATCCATAACGTCCTACTGCATGATGCGAAGAAGGCATACGCCCTTAGGAGATCTGCAGCAAGATTCTTTATCGATAATGGTATTCTCTTCAGAAAGGGATTCACTGGAGAACTCTTGAGATGCTTGTCTGCCGAAGAAGCTCCCAAAGTCATGGCCGAAATCCATTCGGGTGATTGTGGAGAACACCAAGGCAGAAAGAAACTCTACCAACAACTGATATCATGCAGGTATTATTAGCCTCAAATGAAAAAGGAGTCCAAAGAATATGTGAAGAGGTGCTCAACATGTCAATTCCATGATGCAATGATTCATGCTCACCCCTCGACACTTCAAGATATGAGAACTCCTTGGCCCTTCCACACTTGGGGGCTAGATTTGATTGGTCCAATCCACCCCAAATCTGATAGCAAGATATGGATCCTTGTGGCCACAGAATACTTCACAAAGTGGGTTGAGGCAGAAGCTTTGACAAAGGCGACTGGTCCTGCTGTAACCTGAATCATTAAAGAGTCAATCATTTGCAGATTCGGAGTTCCCCACAGGATCATCACCGACAATGGCACCCCATTTGTGAACCAGTATGTTGGCAAACTCTTGGATGACTATGAGATCAGGCATCGAAGGTCGACAGCCTACTACCCACAAGGAAATGGCCAAGCCGAAGCAACAAACAAGGTGCTGCTCAAAATTTTGAGCAAGATGGTGTGCGAATACAAGAAAGGCTGGACCACCCACTTGCCTGATGCTTTGTGGGCCTATCGGGTCCATCCCCGATCCTCTACAGGCTTTTCTCCTTACTCCCTAGTTTATGGCGCCGAAGCTATCTTGTCGGTCGAGATTGTCAAGCCAACGGCAAGAATCCTGGCCTCCACTGACTTAGACAGTTCATTCGTCATTTGTGGAGGGCAGAGATTAGTCGAGTTGGAAGCTGTGGATGAGATAAGAGAGCAGGCTAAGGCCAACATGCAGAAATATCAAACATCCATGGCCAAGACTTATGGCGGAAAAGTCAATCCTAGAACCTTTGTGGCAGGACAGCTGGTGCTTAAGGCAGATGATCACGTGAGAAGAAATTTGCCCCGACCCTCCAAATTTGCTCCAAATTGGAGTGGGCCTTACATCGTGACAGAAGCCTTTGCTAGTGGATATTGTGAGATCATGAAGCCCAACGAGCCAAACTGGTATGAGTTAATTAATGCCAAATGGCTTAAGTCCTACCATTGCTAAAATGCATTTTATTTGCTTAAGGGTAGGCCTCTCTAGTTAGCCCATAGGATTTTGTAAAATCCCTTGTACTTGGGCCCTTTTGATTATTACCTAAATAAATAGAGAGCTTTCATCAAAAACTCTAAGGATTTCACCACAAATTCTTTGATTCTTTCATACTTCATACTACGGCAAGAAACACATGCTTAGCAAACACAAATCCTGCAATAACAAATAAAGGCACTATACCAAACATCCGTACACAAAATACTTAGAGTTATCCCAAATACATACCCAAAATACAGAAATATTCAAACAACCATAGAAAATATCCAAAGATTACAAATCAGCCAACTCAGGGCTATCCATCAAACAAAAGTGAAAGCAGCAGTCTTGTTGCGCTTGCGGAGAAAAGCAGAGATGCAGTCATGATTCACAACATTGACAAACCTCTTCTTATGAGCAACTTCTGCCTCCTCAATGGTCTTCTTCAGAATGGCCACACGCTCCTCGCACTGCTCCAACTCTTCCTTTAATTTTTTGAGCTATTGAGTATGCGTTTTGTCCTTCTCTGCTTCCGGAGAGGAATGTGCCTCACGACCACAGAAGACTTAGGCCAAGAAGTAGACATGTTTCTGGAAGGGTTCAACATGGAAGCAATGCTCTTTTGCTCCCCTAATGGCATCCCTCCAATCAAAAAGCAAGGACTCTGTGATGTCACTTACAACTGTTGTCTCCATGTCATACAAAGCATGGCAGAGCAGTCCAAAAGCGAAGGTAGCTCCTGCTGAGAAGGCTCCAATATTGGCAAGAAAGTTTGGATATGCCTTCATGATCCTATCGGCAGTGGGTTTCAAGTGAGAAAACACAGCAAAAGGAGTATTCTCCACCTGAACCATGGTGCCACCCTTGCTCATATAGTCAAAGAAGTAAGAACTTGGGCGAGAAGCTTTGCCCACCAAGTCATTCAGCTGGGTTCGATAAGGAATCCTCCCACTTCCTTCACTCTGTCCTGCTGCACTACTAGAACCAGCTTCATCAACAGCCTTGGCATTTCCTGCGAATAACCAATGGCAAAGATGTCAGAAATCACATCAGCAAAAAGAGGGAAAGATGAGAACGCAAAAAAGTGGAGAGAAGCTTACCACCATCAGCGATGCCAGTCATCTGAGTGCTTTCAACAGAGGGTACTTCAATCGTCTACTCAGATGGGATAACCTCTTCCTCCACGCCAATACCAGAACTAGGGCCAGCATCGGAAGGCTTGGGAACGCTCTGGGGGCTCTGCCTCACTATCTAAACATCCTCCATAGCGAGATCCAAGGGCTCATAATCTTCATCGGAGTCCCTCTCTTCACCAGCGGCTTCATCTGAGCTTTCACCTAATTCGTCGAAGTCATTAGCTTCCTCATCACCCTCTGAGCCGGCATCAGAATCGGCGTCTCCCTCCTCCTCAGACAGGACAACCTCAGGTTCCTTTACCACTTTCCCTTTCATCTTCCTATCTGAAGCCTTGGAGACCCATCTCGTTTATGAATGGGGACTAAGGGAGGGAATAAGCTCACCTGGGCCTTTCAAGGAAGGATCATCCATGCTTTTATCGGCCTCGCTAGCAGCTTGGTTCAAGTCAAAGTCTAAACACAGATAAACAAGGGGAAAATAGGTATTTTCTTTTCTACTCGAATAATATAAAAGAGAGAGAAAAGAAAGGAAGACAAATCTGCCCTAACCAAACCAGCACTTCTGGCAGGCACATTTTCTTGCGGAGATACAAAAGAGCTTCAGAAGTAAGTCCCAGCAGGAAGAAAAAAAAAGGGGCAACAACAACTGGAGTTATGGTCAGAGGAGTACCTTAATTACAACTGCTGATAATTCCTGAGCCTTCTTGATCTTAGACCGGGTGTCATAAAACTTGGTTAGAACGGGCTTAGAGGGAGCGGCAGGGGGCTTAGCAGACAGGGCTTCAGCAAAAACCGCTGCAGCAGTCGAAGCTTCTTCAGTAAGGCTGGCCAGCGTCTTGTACTTCTTTTTAGGAGAGCCGGAATCTGCAGCTCCCTTCCTCTTTGTTCCCACAGCCCCTTTTGGGGGAATGGGCTTCCTCGACACAACCTTGTTTAAAAATAGCAAGATCGCCACAAGATGAGCGTCATCATCAGCAGTTCCAAGGGACATCTTATTCCCCAGATGTGCCATTCTCCACCTCTTAGCGTCTCGATCGACAAATTTCCCGATGCCCCCATGGGCCAAGATGTATGTTGGAGGAGGATAGGGTAAATTCCCGTAAGCAAGCCAATGGGAATCCTTTCTCTTAAAGACGCCAGTAGTCGGGTGCCGAGTCATATATGTCTTGAGTGTAGAAGGGTTGACAAATCGGGGATTCCCAACCCGATTCGGAGGCAAAGGCGTAACGGGTTGAGGGTCCAGCTCAATAAAGGACCGCAAGGCGACACAACAGTTTTCCCAGTGTTCAATCATGGCAGGAACCATGATGGGCCTGGCCGCAGGACCCATGAACTTGAAAATCCTGCCATCCTGAAATCGGTCAACTTGAAAAGCAGTAAGGAACCTCCTAATGGCCACCTCCCAAGGGTCAGCATGAAATGCAGCAATGGCAACCCCTTGATCAAAGCCAAACTGTCTCAAAGCAAACTGGGGGCTGTAATTCAAAACACCCTATACGCCATTCAGAGATAAGTAGGGGATTATAGAAGGGGTAAAGCTAATAACAGCCTCAACTCGCAGCGTGTCAGATGCTGTAACATTCACTTCACAAAAGCTTGAATCAGAAGCAGCAGCAAGCCGATCACTCACAGGAGGAACCAAGATATGCGATGGAACAGAAGGAGAAGCCGCAAATCGAGTATACGACCTAAAGAGAAAAACAGCATGAGTGTCAAACAGTGAATGGATTCTCGACTCAAGGCGAGGTTTCTATTTACCCAGCCACAGATTCTGGGAAACTTGCCGCAAAGAGAACCATCAAATTCCCAATCGGAGCTGTAGTTGTCACTCATGGTCTTTTTATCTACAAACTCTGGGGCCAATTTGGGATAATGCTCCCAAACAAAGACCTGCAACAGAGGAATACTCAGAAAGGTCTCGATTGTGTAGCGGCCACCACCTCGAAGTTCATCCTCATGGAATGTGTCCAGGTGGTGATAAAGTGTCCCCAAAACCAAGGGAGCCAGAGGTGCAGAATGGCCGCAGGAAATCTTCACAGCAAGAGGGGCAAGCTCAGCCATAACTCTGTTGTAAGGATAGCCTCTAAAGACGAACCTGCTCAGCCACACCAAGATGAAGGCAGCCCTCCTCACGCCAACATCCCATTCACCACTAGCACAAGTGACATGATCTATCCAAGTGGAGTGCAAAATGAAATGCTCACCACGCCACTTCTTTTTCGGATATCGTTTGGTGATAGAAAGATTATCGAGCAAACCAGTCAAGATCTTAACCTCCTGCGGGGTCGGACTGATGAGACGAGGGTCAATGTCACCAACGATAGGAAGTAAAGTGATGGCGGCCACATCCTCAAGCGTCACAGTGATCTCGCCAAAAGTAGTGAGAAAAGTATGGTGCCCCACATGCCATCTACGGGCGAGAAAACCAATAAGCTCGGGGTCGGCAAAGAAGGATTGGCGCCGCGAGAGGGAGAGGGCATCAAAGATACGACCTTTCTTCATCAAGGCTCGGAAGTTCGAATCTGAAAGCTCTCGGGTAACCCACTCAATCCAAACATTATTATCTTTAAGAGTGCCGCAGGAAAATGATGTGATTAAGGGAGCAGCGGTAAAATCCCCCCTGCAGATATGAGACCAAGATACTGAGTCAGCATCCAGCAGGATTGGGGGATCGTATGTTCCCGCGGTGTATTCCTCGAGCAAGTGGTAGTTACCACATCTAGCCTCGACAGACCCAAGCGCATCAGTTTTCGCAAAATGCAGCAAATCATCATCAACCTCGACCCAAGCATCGTATAAAAGTGCTGGGATTTCTCCTGCCTTCTGTTTCTTCCTCTCTCGATGAGCGGGAGTGGCTAAAAGGAGAAAAGAAAGAAAAAACCCAAAAAAGATTATGATCCCAACATCAAAGGGACATACCAAACAACCAAAGAAATCAAGGACAGAAAAGAGAGAGAGAGATCGTACCCATTGTATGCCGTCAACGCCGGCAGGAAAGTTGCAGCCAAATACGACAACTGCAAACACACAGTGGGATAAGCAAAACAACAACAACACTCTCAGAGATGGCAAAATTACAAGAAATGGAAGGAACCCAAACCTTTCAAGAAGGGAGTAAGGTCGATTGGAGTCAAGGGCCACAGCAAACCTCCAACGGAAAAGATGAAGTACGGTGAAAACGAAGAAGAGAGAAAGGCGCAGAAGAAAACCAAAGCCTTTTGCTTCTCCAAAGTTCAAAACCAGAAAATGAAGACCATCCAATGGTTAAAAGAACAATAAATAGAGGGGAGGCCCGCTGATTAAGACTAAGAGGATAATGGAAAGGCACCAATAAAGAGAAAAAAGAGGTGTCTACCCAACAGTTTATCCCAAAACAAAGTCTTTCCCAAAAAGGGTCTCTTCGCATATTACGAAACACCCATGAAGAAAATACCTTTCCAGAAATCATTGCAAATGGAAGTTGCGGAGCTCCAAGTGCAGAATCGAAAAGACCTCTCTGCCAATAGGCCTTTGAAAAAGAGAAGTCTACAACAAATGGGTGCAATACAGCCTATCACGTGCTGAAGATACCCGCCTAATTCAAAATTGCGTCCCCACTAGAAGGGCATGGCGGTTCGGGTCAATTTTTGGCCCATGGAGGATTTGAGATTCAAGTTCCTGCTGCAACAAGGAACTCTCACTTAAAGGGGGTTAAATGCTAGGGGCCAAAACCGGGAAGGCTCAAGTCCACCGAATTCTCTCCAAACACCCTCCAAGGTTGGGCCAATCTATCTCTTATCCATTCCTATTTTTATTTTGGCCCAACTAAACACATACACAAATATTGGGTAAATGGGCCACAAATATTTCACAAAAGCCCACTTCTCTTTCACCCAATAGCCAAAAAGTCCCCAAACACATATATAACACAGGGGCACCTTTATTACAAAGTCCTCAAACACATATATAACACAGAGGCATCTATATCAAAGTCCCCAAACACATATATAACACAGGGGCAACTCTACTACAAAGTCCTCAAACACATATATAACACAGAGACATCTGTATCAAAGTCCCCAAACACATATATAACACAGGGGCAACTCTATTACAAAGTCCTCAAACACATATATAACACAGAGGCATTTATATCAAAGTCCCCAAACACATATATAACACAGGGGCATTTCTATTACAAAAGTCCTCAAACACATATATAACACAGAGGCATTTCTCCTTATGGCAAAGACTCATAATATACATGGGCTTTGCTATTAAGACATTTCTCTTTGGGGCATAGGCTCATAATATATAAACATGGGCCTTGCCACCAAATTCCTATATATATATATATATATATATATATATATAT
>AWUE01012121.1:0-33612 GCA_001974825.2 Corchorus olitorius
ATAAGGAAGGAGATTTGCGGAATTAAGCAACGCCATGGAGAAACAATGCACGAATATTGGGAACGTTTCAAGACACTATGTGCGAGCTGCCCCAATCATCAAATCATTGAACAGTTGCTGATCCAATACTTCTACGAAGGATTACTACCGTTTGACAGATCTTCCATAGATTCTGCAAGTGGAGGAGCTTTCATAGACAAAACTCATACCGATGCTTGGACTTTAGTGGAGAACATGGCTGCCAACACTCAACAATTCGGATCTCGAGAAGACTATTCAAGAGAAGGCAATACAAGAAGAATCAATGAAGTCTCTACCCATTCCACCTCACTAGAGCAACAACTTCAAGAAACAAATCAGCAAGTCGCTGCGCTCACTGATTTATTCATTGCGAAATTTTCAAGTGTGCCTAAGATTTGTGGAATTTGTAAACAAGGACACTACACTGATAAGTGCCCTTCTTTGGAACACACCGCGCAAGAAGTCAATGCTGTTGGAATGCAAGGAGCATATCAAAGGAAGCCTGAACCTTATTGGAGAGCCGAGCAACCAAGTCAACAATATGGGAACCAAGGTAACTATCAAGGAAGGCCAATGACTTATGAAAGGCCTATTTTTTCAACAATCTTCACAAGCTGTCGAGATGCAACAATTGAGAAAAGCTATGGAGATGACGAGGAAACAAATTAGTCAATTGGCTAGTGACATGAGTGAACTCAAGACACAAGGTCAACAAAGGATCCCATCGCAACCCAAGGTACCTCCTAAGGAGAATGTAAGTGCAATCACCTTAAGGAGTGGAAAGGAGTTGGAAAATCCTTTTCCTACCCATGCCGCACAAGATGAAGGAGAGCCGAGCTACACCAGAGAAGAATTGCAAGTGCCTGACAAAGAAATCAAGATTGAAGATGATTCCAGAAGAAAAGATTGCGCAACCACCATGGAAAAAGCCAAGGAAATCGCCGCCTACAAGAAGGATTCCAAGACATGCCGCGCCACCTTTTCCATCAAGATTGAAGAAGTCAAAGAAAGAAGATGATGATCCAGATATTTTGGAGATACTTCGAAAAGTTGAGGTCAACATCCCACTTCTTGATGCCATTCAACAAATCCCAAATTATGCAAAGTTACTTAAGCAACTTTGTACCAACAAGAAAAGGTTACAAGGTAAGGTAAGTGCTGTAGTTAATATCTCTGCTGTGCCTCAAAAGAGTTTACCACCTAAGTGCAAGGATCCAGGTACGTTTTCTATTACTTGTTCTATTGGAAGAAGTCTTATAGAGAATGCTATGCTAGATTTAGGAGCATCTTTAAGCATTATGCCTTATTCTTTTTATCAATCTTTAAATCTTGGTCCTTTGAAAAATACTGATGTGATTCTGCAGTTAGCTGATGGATCTTTGGTTCATCCCAAAGGTGTTCTAGAGAATGTCTTAATTCAAGTTGAACACTTGGTTTTTCCTATTGATATCTTCGTTATGGATATGGAACATTCGAAAGATCAATGTCCGCTTTTATTAGGAAGACCCTTCTTAAGAACTTCCCATACTAAGATCGATGTATTCGATGGTTCATTGACCATGGAATTCGATGGTGATATAATCTACCCTAGAATTTCATCTCAATCGCTATTGAACTCTAACAAGTTTGTTTGTGTTGTGAGTGTTAAAATTGCTAGGAAAGGAGCCCGAGAAGAATCCTCATCAATGACATCTGCTCAGATTCCCAGAGGAAGACAAAGGATAAAGGACATTCGACAACGCTACAACGAGAATTTCCACCAAGTTTGGGGGAGTATTTAAGAAGTTGTGTATCGATTCGCCCTCAACATGGATTTAATAAAAGAATTCTAATCCAAATCTTCTATGGAGGATTAGGACTCAAAGATCGAGTTCTTGTTGATTCTTTTAGTCGCACTCCAATATTGAAGAGAACCCCGGAGAATGCATTCTATGCGTTTGAAGAATTATCCCGAAGGACGGAATTTTCAACCTCAAAGGAAGAACAAGAAGCCAACTAGCAAGGAGTTCAGCCACACGGAGAGAAGAAGAAGATCGAAGCCAAGGAACCAAAGGAAGATGCTCAAGGCCATGATAGAGCTAACCCAGTCGGCCATTGCCCGGCTGTTGCCCGGCCATCATCACACATGGCCCGGATAGGACCGGCCATACCCGAACCGCGCCAAGACACATGCCCTGTCACGGCCCGGCCACCCGAGCCATCGACCTGGCCACGTCCGGACTCCTCCGTGCACCACAACCGGCCATCCGAGCCGCCTGACCGGTCGAGCCAACCTTCCTCCGCGCCATCTGCGGTACCCTCCGCGCCTCATGCCCGGCTAGGACCGGCCACAACCTAGTCAAGTGCCCGGCCAGCGCTGCATCCTCCGTGCACCATGCCTGGCCACCTGCTCCACTTGCCCGGTTAAGCCAGCCATCAGTCCGGCCATCTTATGTTTCTACCAAGCCATATCCGCCCAGTGCCGCGCCACTACAAAGCCATTACAGGCCATTCACCATGCCATCACCGGTTAAACCCGTGCCACCACCGGCTATGCCTGTGCCATCGCCATTCCAAGCCGCAACATCACCTTGATGATTTCAAGTCTTGATAAAATTCAACTTGAAGTTCTCAAAGCCATCAATGATACTCTCAAAATCATTGTGGAATTGTTGAAGGAATATACCCATAGTTCCTTCACCCTTGAAGAATAATTTCTTTAAGGCAGTCTAGCCAAAGACTCTTAAAGAAAGACGCTTATTGGGAGGCAACCCAATGATTTTTCATAAAGAAACCAAAGGAGAGCAAATGGAGCTTAATTTGGACGATTGCAAGATGAATACGAAAGGAGTCCAGTTTCAGAAACAATGATGGAGCTTATGCCTACAAACAGAGAAGCTTTCTTTAACTCTATCTTTTTAATTTTCCTTGCATTATTTTGTCTTGATTGATTGCTTTGATTGCTTGCCTGTTTATTGATGTGAATTAATTGTTAGTTTTTATTTCATGCATTTAAATAAACCACATGAGCATGCATAATATTAATTGTTTGTGTTAATCTCATATGTGTTTCCACATTGAGGACAATGTGTCTATTCAGTGTGGGGGAAAGAGTCTAGTTTAATAGAGAGTTTGCATGCATCATAATCTTAATATGCCATAATTTTTTCAGAAATTTTGAAAATTTTGCATATATTAATTGAATTGATTTGATTATGATTGATTAATACTTAGAATTTTTAAGAAAGTTTTATTTGATTGATTGATTTATAGCATGATATCTGATTTCTTAGAATTAGGTATAATTGAAGTTTGTGATAAAAGCATATTGTTCATTATTTTCTATGATTGCCTATTTCTAGAACTTATGTTTAATTTTTATTGAAATTACAATTATTATAGTATGTTATGGATATGTCAAGAATAAGTGTGGGGGACTACTTATATAAAAGGGTAGTTAAAAAAAATATTGTTTTCAAAAACAAGTGCTCTCATGCAAGAGGAGAAGAGGTATTTCTGCATACTTTATAAAAATTTTTAATCCATTGTTGTCACTCTTTTCTTTAACAAAAGGAGTTAGTAACCCTTGGAAAGAGGATAAGAGGCATGGAATTGCAGAAATATTGTCCCTCTGAAAAAAAAAAATAAAAAGAAGGAGTCCTTCTAGAGTGCTAGTAGCCTAAAAAATGGGAGTTAGTAACCCCAAATCATGAACACTTCGAGGTTAGTAACCTCAATTTTCTAAAAAATCAATTACCCTTTAAAAATCTATTATAACCCACACGAAAACCCTTGATTTGTATCTGTGATATGCATTCCTTTGAGTAATGGAGATAAAGATGAAGACATAAGCTTATGGAAAGAAGTAATTATAGGATGTGATGAATGGTAAGTGATTAGAACTACTTTAATTATGGTTACTTAAGAATAAAGATGCTTACTATGTATTGATCTTTTGAATTGAATGCTCTTATGATTCTTTGTTATTTTGATTTCATAATTGCGTTGATCCTTAATATGTGTATGCATTCAAAGTTTTTGAAAAGTTTAAATTAAAATGAAATTTTGATTTGCATTAGTTTAGGATTATATGATTGTTTTTAGGTGTTCGAATTTAGTAAGTTCATAGTTTTCTACACTAGTTTGCTAGGGACTAGCAAAGATTTAGTGTGGGGGAAATATGATTGAACTAAATTAGACCCTATTTTTATGGCTATTTTACTATGTTTTTAGACCCATTTATGCTTAATTATATGCTATTTTATTAATATTTGTGTTTTTAGTCCTTAAGTGATGTGAAATTAAGAAATTGTTATTTTTCACTACTTTTGGAGCTATTTTGATGACTTTTTACACAGATTTGAGCAAAGCAATTTTGAGCATAGATTTGGAGATTCGAAGTTCGTGTTTGAATTCTCGTTGAACACTTATTTTGAGATTTGAAGACTTTGAAGATTTATTGCAAGAGGAAGAATTGAAGAATTGGAGCTTTAATTGAAGACAAGCCATGGACAAGCCCTTAAGCTTTGGTATTTATGGATAATTTATATGGGAAAATACTCAGCCCATATATATACTATATATTATTTTTTGTGACTATGGAAATTACTTAAAGGCCAAATTGAGAATTAAAGTGGTGCCTCCTTTTGGCTTTTTTTGGTCTTTTCTCACTTTTCGGGTGACTAAAAATGCCCTCGATGAATTTCCTCCCTTACTTTTCCTGCTGCCCTTTTTTGTAATTTACTATTTTTATATTTATGATTAAGTGTGTTTTAATTACATATTAATTGTATGTGGATATTAGAATTTAGCGGTTCAACTCCTCTGCCGAAATTCCAAAGGATTGGTGCTCTAAATGTATTCGCAATAATGGTTGATTCATGGGTAAACTATTGACATTCCAGTTCTGTTTTCTTTCGTCTTCATTTCTATTTGGGTGGGTTTCTTATTCCCTAGCATTTCTCTGGATTGGTTTCACATGGACTCCATTATGTTTCCTAAAATTTCCAGGTGGACGTTGATAAGATCCTTCCATTTAATTTAGCAGTGCCTTAGGATGGAATAACCTAAAGTGAGGAGCTTTCACTTCTCACCGCAACATTTTGAAATAAATCTGGATTTATTTGTTGATTTTATTATTTGATACTTAAATTTAACATTTCTTTATTCCTCTATCATTTTACAAAAGTTTTTTTTATTATCATTTCGACTCTTTTTTATGAGGTTTCTATTAGTTGCTTATGTTTAGTATATTTCCACATTTCCAAAACCACAGTTAGCCAATGCTAAGTACAATCATTTTGTGATGCATTGTGTAATATGCTCCTACAAATGTTCTCAACTAATTCAATTTTCCTACGCAACTATACATGCTCCTAGACTCAAAAAATTTGGCCTTCCTTATGCAGAAGCTAAATTCTTCCACCTACCCGAGTTCATTAAATTAACAATTGCAATCAAGATAATCAATATACATTTTAAGCAACAATTAATATTAGCTTTATTTTGAAGAATTATCTAGAGATGGAGGAGTAGAATATTAGCTTTATTTTGATGTATTACCTAGAGATGGAGTAGAATTTAGGTAATGCACTTTTAAAATGAATGAGAGGTCATGTGTTTTGCTTTATATATGCCAATTATTTGTTTCGATGTGTGAGTTTCTCCTAACTGATTAACTTACAGCCAATGCAATATTTTCTTACTAACTGACTTAAACAACTGCAAAAAATATAACCCTAATAAGAAGATAACTGCAGAGCAAGCGCAGGCTGTCTGCTTGTAAGATATTAATTGGAATTAAAATCCCAATTAATGACTCCTAAATCCAAGGAAATATCCAAATCCCGTAGATTCCCGATTCTAGTGCCAACAGGATTAGGATTCAGGCGCAGTTTCGGTAGAAAAATCGTAACTTTCTGTTCAGACCTCCGATTGAAGCCCATGAGTACTCGTTGGAAAGCTAACTCCGAGATCTACAACTTTCCTTTGATGTCCAAGACCCAGTTCTGCCGTTTTCAAGCCAAAAAATGCCGTCGAAGTTCCTGCATGAATTCAGCAAAATTTCAGGATCCTATTTTAACTTGGATTCTACTCTAGGATGACTTTTAATCTAACTTGGACTCCAAATTAGACCCTAAACCGTCCTAAACTCCTTTCCAAATTAGGATTGGAATTCCTAGGGTTATTTTCCACTATAAATAGTCACCTCCTGTAATATACTTCACATACCTTCACATAATTCTCTTTAGATTTATTTTTCTAGTTTTAGGCAAGGGTGCCGCCACCCCCTATAGCCATAGGGAGGTGCGGCAACTCTAGGTTTTTAGCAAGGAGATTTTCGCCCCTTCTAGTTCTGTAAGTACTCTTATGCCGCTCATGGATTTTCCCAAATCCATGAGTAGCTAAATTCTTTTATACTTCTAATCCTTTGGTGAATTCAATCGATTGATATGGTGAGATTTCTATACTTATAATTTGGTATTTTATTTTTGATAGATAGCATGTTAAACTCTGTTTTATTCCATGACCTTGATTTTTATTGGTTTATGCGGGCGATAAATTGATAATTTGAGAGATCTATTGCTAAGTCAGGCGGTACAGTTAATAAATTAATAATTTGAGAGATCTACTGCTAAGTCAGGTGGTACAGTTAACCCTCGAGTCTGATTGTTTGGTAGCGAATCGTTGATGACTAACCTCGCTTCGATGAGTTTCTCATGCCAGTGATCGGATTTTATCTGATTGTTGTATGGTTTTATTTGTTAAGCATGTGTGAAAGAACTAATTAAATAGTTGATCTTAATGCTTTGTTGCTTGGTGAATCTTTAAGCCTTAACCGGTAATTGATTTGTTAAGTTAACAATAGGGGTAATTTAAGCCTTAACCGGTAATCTTATCTAAATAGCATGTTAGGTTTTTCCTAGACCAGTTATCATCAAGGATTTAATATAGAATTCATCTTTTAAATCAAGGACCCATATTCAATTTGATTGTTTTCTACCATTGGAGAAGAAGTATGCTTTAATTATTGTTTTCTTTCGTACCTGCTATAGTCTTAGATTTAATTTACTTTGCTTTGTTTTCTAGTATAATTGTTTTCTGTTTAATTGCTTTCTTTCAACCTCTGTTTTCTGTGTTTTGTTTTGATAGATTTTAAGGATTGAATTTTCGGATAAAGTCTACACCCTTTTCTGTGGGATCGACCCCTACTTGCCCTATCTACTATAGTTAGGATTTTGTGGGGAATTTTTTTTATGATTGCTGATGACCGATCATAAATATTGGCGCCGTTGCCGGGGAAGGGAACTTTTTCTGGTTTTTTCCAGGGGAAGGAAAATAGACTAATCTGAATACGAATCCTGGGAATTTTCTGTTTGTGTCTGCATTTTGTTCTAAAAAAAATTTCGTTATTTCTTTTTCTTCTCTGCGCTTTCTACTAAAAAAAAAAAAAAATTCTTTTCTGCGTTTTTAATCCCTAAAAAAAATTTGCGTTTTTTTCTGAAGAAAAAAATATATATATTTTTCTTTACGTTTTTAAATTTTTGTGTCTTTGCGTTTTTGAAAAAAAAAGAGAGTTTTGTGTTTTGTGTGAAGGAAAAAAAAGAGTTTTTGCGTCAGAAAAAAAATTAATTTTTTCTGCGTTTTTAGAAAAGAAAAAAAATATATTTTCTTTTATTTTTTGTCTTTAATTTTAATTTTGTTTAAGAACTTTTACTACTATCAATTTTTCTTTTGAGTTTTTTTTGAGTTTTTCTAGAAAGCTGCATACCAAAGACAAGAAGTAGTGGTACAAAAGAGTTTGAATTTGATCCAGAGCCAGAAAGAACACTATTTTCGCTAAGGAAGGAGAAATCAAATCGACAACAAGAAGAGGAGCCATCCAATTCGAGTTCTCAATCAAGTTCTCCTAGATCTGCTGCTTCAACATCGTCAGAAGACATGGCAAACAAAAAACCTAAAACCCTGAGAGAGCTTTCTGCACCAAACGTCAATGCACAACGCTTAGCAATTCGATACCCATATACGACTGCAAACTTTGAGATTAAATCTGGATTTATTCAGTTTTACCCAAATTTCACGGTCTGTCTGGAGAAGATCCTCACCGACATCTAACCGATTTCCAGATTGCCTGCACGTCAACAAATATTCAAGGTATCACTGAAGACCAATTCAAGTTAAGAACTTTTCCGTTCACTCTTGTGGATCGTGCAAAAGATTGCTTGTACCTCATACCAACCGGTTCAATCACATCCTGGACGAGCCTTAAGAAGTTGTTCTTGGAAAAGTACTTTTCTGCTCACAAGGTATCAAGTATAAGGAAGGAGATTTGTGGAATTAAGCAACGCCATGGAGAAACAATGCACGAATATTGGGAACGTTTCAAGACACTATGTGCGAGCTGCCCCAATCATCAAATCATTGAATAGTTGCTGATCCAATACTTCTACGAAGGATTACTACCGTTTGACAAATCTTCCATAGATTCTGCAAGTGGAGGAGCTTTCATAGACAAAACTCCTATTGATGCTTGGACTTTAGTGGAGAACATGGCTGCCAACACTCAACAATTTGGATCTCGAGAAAACTATTCAAGAGAAGGCAATACAAGAAGAATCAATGAAGTCTCTACCCATTCCACCTCACTGGAGCAACAACTTCAAGAAACAAATCAGCAAGTCGCTGCGCTCACTGATTTATTCAATGCGAAATTTTCAAGTGTGCCTAAGATTTGTGGAATTTGTAAACAAGGACACTATACTGATAAGTGCCCTTCTTTGGAACACACCGCGCAAGAAGTCAATGTTGTTGGAATGCAAGGAGCATATCAAAGGAAGCCTGAACCTTATTGGAGAGCCGAGCAACCAAGTCAACAATATGGGAACCAAGGTAACTATCAAGGAAGGCCAATGAATTATCAAAGGCCTATTTTTCAACAATCTTTACAAGCTGTCGAGATGCAACAATTGAGAGAAGCTATGGAGATGATGAGGAAACAAATTAGTCAATTGGCTAGTGACATGAGTGAACTCAAGACACAAGGTCAACAAAGGATCCCATCGCAACCCAAGGTACCTCCTAAGGAGAATGTAAGTGCAATCACCTTAAGGAGTGGAAAGGAGTTGGAAAATCCTTTTCCTACCCATGTCGCATAAGATGAAGGAGAGCCGAGCTACACCAAAGAAGAATTGCAAGTGCCTGACAAAGAAATCAAGATTGAAGATGATTCCAGAAAAAAAGATGGCGCAACCACCATGGAAAAAGCCAAGGAAATCGCCGTCGACAAGAAGGATTCCAAGACTGATGCCGCGCCACCTTTTCCATCAAGATTGAAGAAGTCAAAGAAAGAAGATGATGATCCAGATATTTTGGAGATACTTCGAAAAGTTGAGGTCAACATCCCACTTCTTGATGCCATTCAACAAATCCCAAATTATGCAAAGTTACTTAAGCAACTTTGTACCAACAAGAAAAGGTTACAAGGTAAGGTAAGTGCTGGAGTTAATATCTCTGCTGTGCTTGAAAAGAGTTTACCACCTAAGTGCAAGGATCCAGGTACGTTTTCTATTACTTGTTCTATTGGAAGAAGTCTTATAGAGAATGCTATGCTAGATTTAGGAGCATCTTTAAGCGTTATGCCTTATTCTTTTTATCAATCTTTAAACCTTGGTCCTTTGAAAAATACTAATGTGATTCTGCAGTTAGCTAATGGATCTATTGTTCATCCCAAAGGTGTTCTAGAGAATGTCTTAATTCAAGTTGAACACTTGGTTTTTCCTATTGATATCTTCGTTATGGAGATGGAACATTCGAAAGATCAATGTCCGCTTTTATTAGGAAGACCCTTCTTAAGAACTTCCCATACTAAGATCGATGTATTCGATGGTTCATTGACCATGGAATTCGATGGTGATATAATCTACCCTAGAATTTCATCTCAATCGCCATTGAACTCTAACAAGTTTGTTTGTGTTGTGAGTGTTAAAATTGCTAGGAAAGGAGCTCGAGAAGAATCCTCATCGATGACATCTGCTCAGATTTCCAGAAAAAGACAAAGGATAAAAGACATTCGACAACTCTACAACGAGAAATTCCACCAATTTTGGGGGAGATTTAAGAAGTTGTGTATCGATTGCCCTCAACATGGATTTAATAAAAGAATTCTAATCCAAATCTTCTATGGAGGATTAGGACTCAAAGATCGAGTTCTTGTTGATTCTTTTAGTCGCACTCCAATATTGAACAGAACCCCGGAGAATGCATTCTATGCGTTTGAAGAAGTATCCCGAAGGACGGAATTTTCAACCTCAAAGGAAGAACAAGAAGCCAACAAGCAAGGAGTTCAGCCACACGGAGAGAAGAAGAAGATGGAAGCCAAGGAACCAAGAGAAGATGCTCAAGGCCATGATAGAGCTAACCCAGTCGGCCATAATTTGAGAGATCTATTGCTAAGTCAGGCGGTACAGTTAACCCTCGAGTCTGATTGTTTGGTAGCGAATCGTTGACGACTAACCTCGCTTCGATGAGTTTCTCATGCCAGTGATCGGATTTTATCTGATTGTTGTATGGTTTTATTTGTTAAGCATGTGTGAAAGAACTATTTAAATAGTTGATCTTAATGCTTTGTTGCTTGGTGAATCTTTAAGCCTTAACCGGTAATTGATTTGTTAAGTTAACAATAGGGGTAATTTAAGCCTTAACCGGTAATCTTATCTAAATAGCATGTTAGGTTTTTCCTAGACCAGTTATCATCAAGGATTTAATATTGAATTCATCTTTTAAATCAAGGACCCATATTCAATTTGATTGTTTTCTACCATGGGAGAAGAAGTATGCTTTAATTATTGTTTTCTTTCTTACCTATTATAGTCTTAGATTTAATTTACTTTGCTTTGTTTTCTAGTATAATTGTTTTCTGTTTAATTGCTTTCTTTCAACCTTTGCTTTCTGTGTTTTGTTTTGAGAGATTTTAAGGATTGAATTTTCGGATAAAGTCTACACCCTTCTCTGTGGTATCGACCCCTACTTGCCCTATCTACTATAGTTAGGATTTTGTGGGGAATTATTTTTATGATTGCTGACGACCGATCAGGCTTATATAAAAAAAACTCCAATAGGCACAAAGAGCTTTGAGCCGATGGTGTAAAAAAAATTATGCCATCGGGATGGAGAAATTGGAGCCGATGGTGAAAAGAAATTTATACCATCGGGATGGAGAAATTGGAGCCGATGGTGTAAAGAAATTTATTCCATCGGGAGGGAGTAGTGTATACCGATGGTGTGAGGAATTTACTACCGGCATGGTATGTAGAAGCCGATGGACATATGATTGTATTGTTAGTCAATAGACTACCAAATCTTTAAAGAAATGTAATTTCATCGCCTTGTGAAATATAAATGTAACATGGAAAATGAAATAAATAAGCTTCTCTTATCACATTTGCAAAATAAAGAAAAACAAAAGGGGGGGGACTAAGAATTTTCTTCACTCTTGCCATCATCACCATCTTCACTCTCACCATCATCACCGTCTTCCTGGCTCGATAAATAATCATTCCAAGACTCAAAGTCGGCCAATATCTGACTTATCTAGAATTGAAGATAATTACGCTACGGGTCAATTTTTTCGATCTCCGGACAACGGGCTATAAGTTCCTTGGTTCGAACCTCCAAGTGGGCTATGCGCTCCAAGGTGTTTTGTTTTCTTTTAGCAGCCAAGTCAGCCCGTTGTGCTTTCAGTAATCTTGCGGTGAAGTTGAAATTCCTCCTCTAAAGCAATTGCTACTTCAAACACTTTGGAGTTCTCATGCTCAATGTCTTGTTGGCATTTCTCAAACTCGAACCTTTGTTCTTTTGCTTGATCAAGAGTGTCGAAACGTTCGAGTCCGGGGAACCCTATCGAAACGAAGTTGGAAATGGAGTCGCCACTAATCTTTTTTCTAAGGTGTGATTAGCCACCTAATTGTATTAATTAGTCTAATGAGGTCCGGTGCTTGGCATGGGACCCACTAAACCTATGGGTCCGGTCTTGTCACCTAGAACTGGGTTCGGGAGTCATTTACGCCTGGGCAAGGATCAGCACCCCCGGCACCCCCATCAAGTGACGGTACCTCTAAGCCAAACTAGATCTAATTGTGGGTCAATAACAAAAAGGTTGCTTTTTGATTATTATTCAAAAGGGTTATAAAAGAAAATAAAAGCATTTTTCAAACCAATGTCGAGAATTCGAAGAATATAATCGAACACCGTCGATTAATTCTGTTACGATTCTCTTTCGCTGTTTGTTCTCTTGTTGACTCTTCCGCACCGGGAAGAAATTTTGAAAACGTTGTGATAAAATCTTTTTACCCCTTTTTTTTGCGTTTTTGAAAAAACTTGATCAATTTTATTAATTTCCAAAACCTTCTTTCGGATTGCTTAATTAAAAACATTCCTTTTTGAAAATGCTTACCTTAAAAAAAACTCTTGGATTTACCCATTTCTTAATTTTTGAAAATAAGAGAACATATTTGAGAAAAAAACAATTTTTTGAGAACACATTTTATTACATCCTTTAATATTCTGATTTTTCCATTTTTTTCATTTTTTCTTTTCTTCTTTTTCATTTTTTTCCTTCAAATTTGACCTAAATACTAATTAATGCATGTATGAAATGATGAATGCAAAATCCGGTTTATTAGTTGGTTAATAAAAAGGAGTTTACTTGAATTGGCCTTCACGAACCTAGCCCGGCCCTCCAGGGATATTCGTTAGGACCATTCAATCTCGGGGCGAAATCTCAAGAGGTCATGCTCGTGCACCTTTACCCGAGATTTGCCCATCATAGTAAAAATGCCTCTTTATTAATCGAAACTTATAATGGTGGCATGAAATGCAACAATTATAATAACCGAAAATAGATATGGCATGCACGTGTTTAACTACTAATTTATCAAACTAACTTAAATTAATTACAAGCCCAAATATAATTGAATTAACAAATAAACTAAAAGAAATTAAAAAGCTAAAGGGCGAATTTGACAAACTGGGGACTTTTCTGCACATCAAACAAACAATTAGCGAAGTTCGGGAAACAAGGAACACAAATCACCTAACAATAACATAAATCAAGAATTAAATTGCATCAAGAGGTGTCGAAACGTTCGGGTCCAGGGAACCCTGTTGAAACTACATTGGAAATGGAGTCGCCACTAATCTTTTTTAAGGTGTGATAAGTCACCTAAAAGCCACCTAAGCTAAGTAAAGTCCATAGCTCGGCAATGGACCCACTAAACCTAAGGTCCGGTCTTGCAACCTAAATCTAGGTTCGGGAGTCGATTACGCTCGGGGAAGGATTAGCACCCCCGAGTCGCCCGTCAAGTGACGGTACCTCTAGTCTAACTAGATCTACTGGGTCGAAAAGAAAATAGTTGGTTGCTTTTAACTCCTAATCTCGATTATTATTAGAAAGGGTTATGAAGAGAAAATAAAACCATTCTTAAAACCAATGTCGAGAATTCGAAGAATGTAATCGAACAATGTCGATCAATTCTGTTACGATTCTCTTTCACTATTTGTTCTCTTGTTGAGTCTTCCGCATCGGGATGAAATTTTGAAAATGCTATGACGAAATCAATTACCATCTTTGTTTTTGAAAAACTTGATCAATTTTATTAATTTTCAAAATCTTCTTTCAGATTGCTTAATTGAAAAACATTCCATTTGAAAATACTTACCCTGAAAACTTTTGAATTATCTATTTCTTAATTTTGAAAATTGAATAAGAGAACATGCTTTGAGAAAAACAATTTTTGAAAACACCTTTTATTGCCTCTTTTGATTTTCTGATTTTTTACTTTTTTTGGATTTTTGATATTTTGCTATCTCTAGATTAATGCATGTATGCAAATGATGAATGCAAAGTCCCATTATTAAGAGTTAACTCACGTAACTCGGGTTTTTGAAAGCACTTCCTGGGATATATGCTCGGAGCCCCGACGCATCCCGAGAAGAACTGTCTCATCCCCGGAGACATTCAGTGGCCCCGAAAACTCGACCACACACTGAATACCCCTTCTTCGGAAGGGTTACGGTCATTAACTGAATTAAAGTGGTATGATATGCAAAAAGATATAATCAATGACAAGTAAATGTGATATGCATGCAGTTAAGTTCTACTTTACTAAATTATTACAAACCCAGGCCCAATTGGACAAAAGTAACAAATTAACAATAACTAAAAGAAATAAAACTTATGGGTCGGACTGGGTCTACTGGGGACCTTTTCTGCACACTAAGAAAATCATTACGAAGTTCAGGAGGCATACAAACAAATCAAGATGCAAATTCAAAATCAAGGACCAAAAGCAAGAACAAATTGAATTTAAACAAATGGGAATATAGCTCATGGGATATACATACATCACAATTGAATCTAATTTAGGAAATCAAATCTTGAGACCAAAAATCTTAATTCCCAAGTTAAAAGTCATTTTAAAAAAATTCACCAATTTCTTTCAAGTTATTTTCAAATTTGGAAAATTGGGTTTTTAACTCCAAGCTTTGTTTTTCCAAGAATTAAAAATGACCCAAAGTGTCTTAACATGTCATCCTCAAGTCATTTTTAATTTAAGGAAAAATCATAACTTTAAATCAAAACCTCAATTTTTCAAATCCAAATTAACTTAATTCGGAATTATGAAATCAATTTAAATTACTTCCAACTTGATCATCAAGATCTCAAAATCAATTTGTCATGAATAAACACAATTTCCACTAAAAATTCAATCTTTTAGCTTAAATCCTAATTTCCATATTTAATTAGTAAAATTCAAAACAAAAAGCACAACTTAAATACCAATAATGTAAATCAAGCACTCAATTGCAAAATTCTATCATAATATCTAAAATTAGGGGTCAAATTGAATAAAGCAGGGGCCAAATTGCATTTAATTAAGAAATAAACCATAAATCAGGGACTAAGCCACACAAATCGCAAAGAAAATCCTAAATCAGGGATAAAATTGAATCAATTGATAAATAATACCCTAATCAGGGACTAAGTTGAAAATGGAAACAAATTGTAAGCTTTATGTGAATTAAACATGAACCTATAGGACTTAATTGCATGAAATTGAAAAGTTTTAAAAGGACTTACCTGAAACGACGCCGTTTGGACCCTTTATCCTACTTAGTCGAGCTTCCCTTCTCTCAAATTAGCTGAAACCCTAGCTTTTAATCCTTAAATTTTCAGCAGCACCACCACCCTAGAATCGTCGCCGCTTCACCCTATCTCCCACTACCGACGGCCATAGCTTCATTTCTTCCTTCTTTCGCGGTCTCTATTTGTGTTTTTTTTTTTTTCAAACTTTGCCTATCACCTTTGGTCTTCCTCTGTTAACCACGAATTTGGCAGCTGTCAACCCTCCAGTCCCCGAAGCCTTCAAACCCAAATCAATCGTCAAGACCCGAAACCAACAAAAGGAAGGCTTGAACACTCAAAGAAGTGGAAGAGATCCAACGGAGATGGAAGATCCCAGTGACGAAAGACACCCAAAAATCTGCAAGGTATTAACTGTCTCCCCATTTCGAACGTTTTCCCCATCAATTTCGATGTTAATTGCTTCTAAAATTTAAAACTCCCGAACCCTAATTTTAGAGAAAAAGAAAATTTTTGAGAGAGAAAGTGAGTCGAGAGTGGTGTGTGAGGTGGTTGTTGTAAAAAAAAAGATGTGAAGGGATTATCGAGGGAGAGGGGAGAAGAGTGCCGTGAGTTCAATCGAAGAATCAAATGGAGAGGTTGTGTACAGTGTGTGGATGAGTGCAGAAGGGTCGAATGGAGAGGGATTCTCTGGAGTTTTTTAATTCAGTGTATGTATATACTTTGATGGGAGAAGGAAATAATGGAGTCCGTTGAGAGAGAGAGAGAGAGGCGATAAGAATCGTGGATGTGTAGAGAGAATACCATCGAGCTCGAGAATTTTATGTCATGTGATGTTTTGAATAATGCTTGCATCTTGATTTCATGCTTGGACTTGCACCCCTGTTTGAGCTTACTTTTCTTCTGAATTTGATGCACCCCTTGAGTTTGATTTGATCCTTTTATTAGCTGATGCTTTAACATGGTCATGAAAGTGCCTGAGATGTTGTGCTTATTGAATTGCCATGTTTATTTGTGGACTGAAATTTGATCACTGGGAACACAAGGAAGTACAATGCCTATATGACTTAATGAATACTTTAGAATCTTCTAACTTTGGCCTTGATCATATGTCACTGTCCTGAGTTGCTGGTTGCCCTGCATTTATCTTTTAATCTTGTTGGTTTGCCTTGTTTCATTGTATTACTTTGCTATATTGATGCAGTCAAGTATTGATCTGAAATGTTTGCAGGTGGGAGACAAGCTCAAATACAAGTACTTAAGGCAAGCCACTTGGTCATTGGGACAAGTTTAAGAAACACAAAGTGCAAGAGTCAATTTATTAGAGGAATGAGGTGCACAAGGAAGTTTAAGAAAATAAAATCTTTTTTTGTATTTTTGTAATAACAATGCTATATATTGCAATGAAAATGTAGATTCTACTTGTGCTAGAAATGTCTAATTAAATTAGTCTCCCAAAAAGATTTTATAAGTGCTTAATGCCAAATCATCACTCATGCACTAAACTATTATGCATGCCAATGCAATTCAACCAAATCCCCCCCCTTTTTTTATTTATTTAATGCAATTTGTTTTAGGGACCTAATTGAATTAAAGGCGAACACCATTGAACTAAATTGATCTAAATACCCTCAAATTGCAAATTAACAAAAGAAATGCAACTATACTAAATCAAGTTAAAGCTTTAAAATATGCAAGAATGCCAAAGGTGCACATTAAGATTTTTGGTTTTTTTTTTTTGTCAAATACAATCTAGAAATGAATTAGCTAACAAAAAGTTAACTTAAAATGACCAAAATGCCCTTAGGTGATCCTAATGCCAATTAAGCAACAAATTGATTTAGATAAAGGATATAGGACAAAAATGGGTGTCTACAGCTACCCCTCTTTGCGTGCTTTCTAAATATCGGGAGGTTTACAAAAAAGGAGTTTGTATACTTTCTGAGAGTTAGAAAGTGAGCAAAGATATAGAAACCCATTTTATCAAGCAGAGACAGTAAAACAAGGACCCAAAATAAATACCTGAAGCAGCCTCCGAGAAGGAAATTTAAAGCAAAGAGATCCTCGAATAGGATCCTGAAACTAACTGATGAAAACAAAAATCCTGAATATGATCTGAAATTAAATGACAAGCAATGATCCTAATTGACAAAGCAGCAATCATGATTGAAATTGAATCATAAAGCTATAATAAACTTAATCTTGAAGGAAATATGAACTGCCCGGAGTACCTATAAATACAAACTCTGAAATGAGACCTTGAACAAGGATTTTAAACTTAATCATGAATCTTTGATGAAAAACTTGATGAAATGAAATGGTACCCAGAGGTTTTAACAATGCAAACTCTGAATAGAGACCTTGAACAAGGATTTTAACTTACATGGAAATAAACTTGATTTGAGCTCACTTGGAAGTAAGGCTTAACTCATATGGAAATGAGTTCGGTCTTGGAAAACCTCATTAAACTTGGCTTATGGAAAAGCCTCTGTTGTTTGGATGGATCCAATGTTTGAACTGACTCGTATGGAAATGAGTTCGACTTGTGGAAAAGCCTACGTGGCTTGGATAGTTGACTCGTACGGAAACAAGTTTGACTTGTGGAAAAGCTTATGTTGATAATTGACTCGTATGGAAACGAGCTTGGCTTGTGGAAAAGCCTATGTTGATAATTGACTCGTATGGAAACGAGCTTGGCTTGTGGAAAAGCCCATGTTGATAATTGACTCGTATGGAAATGAGCTTCGCTTGTGGAAAAGCCCATGTTGATAATTGACTCGTATGGAAACGAGTTTGGCTTGTGGAAAAGCCTATGTTGATAATTGACTCATATGGAAACGAGTTTGGCTTGTGGAAAAGCCTATGTTGATAATTGACTCGTATGGAAACGAGTTTGGCTTATGGAAAAGTCAAAGCATTCAGATGGAACCGATGCAAAATCTTGAGAATTGAATCTGAACCACATGGAATTGATTTTGGAAGAAAATACCTTTGGAAAATAACTCTGAATCTGATGTTGTAACTGAAAACTTCTTGATTGATGATGAAAAAGGACCAATGTGCGGTCAACTTGAAAAACAACTTGAAAAATAACTCTGAGTCTGATGTTGTGATTGAAAACTTCTAGATCGATGATGAAAAAGGACCAATGTGTGGTCAACCTGAAAAATAACTTGAAAAATAACTCTGGTTTGATGTTGTGATTGAAACTTTTTGACTGTTGCTTTGGATCTTTGCTTTCTTAACTTTGCTTCATTTTTGTTCTTCTTGATTTGTCCTTGAATTTGCTTTCTTGCTCATGCTGAGGTCTCCATTTTGCCCCGGGTCTGACTTGAATAATATGCTTCGAAAGATTCCTTTGTTTATCCCACTACTCCCTATATCCATTCCCTTATCATCTCCGTAACAAAATTCGACCAAAAGTTAAAATATGGATATCAATCATGTAAGTGAAACCCTTCAAAACATGTCATGAATTTCATAAATATTGCCCCCATATGATCCTTATGGAATATACACCCCAAACAGTTTAGGCTGGAAGAAAAACTCATTTTCTTTGAAAACTTTGTTAAATTTGAACTCTAAAGAGAATTGGTGGTCACCACTTAAATGCCCTTTGAAAAACGAATTTTGATATTGGACTCACAAGTGGAATGCAATCCTACTTTGAAAAGCGAATTTTGATCTTGAGCTCACAAATGGAATGCAATCTTATTGTAAATCTTCTTGTTCTGAAAACTTTTCCTGAGACATGATTTGAGTCAACACTCTACGAAAGGTCTGAGATTTGAAAATTGTCGAAAAGAGGTATAGCTTCAAAGAATTGGGTTCCTTTGGCAGAGCTGAAGCGTCTGATGGTAGAAGTTTCATCTTTCCATTTCTTTGTTGAAACTGTGGATGGCTCCTTGATTTCCCATTCTTGCTATAGACTGCCCTTTCGGGTTTTCACCCTAGAGCTCTTTTTTTTTTGGCGCTTGGAAAACTCTAAATTCACCCGAAAACTCTTTTTTTAAAAGTTTTGACCCAAAACATTTTGCAAAAAGGACTGTTATTTTTGTTGAGGAAAAATCTTCTCGAATGTCTTCACTTGATCAAAGATGGACTTTTACTAGGCACGTAATGTAGGCTTGGGTTCTGGGTTGCCAAAGAAAGGACATAAAGGCTCAAAAATGTGTTTGAGGGTATTTGAATCAAGGATAATTTTTTGTCATGTGGCGGATCTTATCATACCAATTGTCCTTTGCTCTATCAATCAATTCTCTTTTGATTTTGATTTTGATTTGATTAATTTATTTCTTTTTTGATTGATTGATTTTTTTGAATTTCTTAATGGAGTAGACTCAATCACTATCGAGATGCCCCATTCAAATATTGAATGTACACCCTTTCTTTCGATGCTGATCCTTTTTCACCTTTGCCCCCCAGTGTGGAGGGCGATCCTTGATTAGGGTTTATCTGAAATGAAATCAATTAGGCTCAAAGGGGGACAACAATAGATATTTTTCTACAAGTGAAGGGAATATGAAAGAAGGCCATTTATCACTTCAAGATTGGACATATTCATTGAAGAGCATTCCTCAAGAAAACGGGTTTCGAAATCATTTTTGGAAATCAATTTTATCAAAATCTTCTTTTGAAAACCATGACTCTTTTGAAAACCATTTTGTTAGACTCCTCTAGATATTCCAAGTGCCTTTATTTTCCCTTTTTCATTTTCATTTTTTTTTCAATTTTTCATTCATTTTTTTTTTGTATTAGGAAATCATGACAGAAACTCGTACCACCTTTCATTGAAATGACCTACCTAATAATGAACCTGAGCGAATTGATTTGCACTCTTTGAGTTGTCCACTGCCTTTTCTAGCCGAAAGAAAAGAAAGGTTTGAGATATTGAAAATTCACCCAGAAGATTTAAGGGACATTGAGAAAATTGAAGTTCGGTCATCTTATCCAAAGCATCGTGATAACATTAATAGTATGATCAAATCGCCCCTTTTAGAAGAACATAAGACCTCAATGTTGGGTTCAAAGAGAATGGGTTTAATTGAAATTTGAAAGAATGTGAAGTGTGGGAGCAGTGTTGACACCAATCATATTGTCTCTACAAAACCTTTTGGAAAACATGGATTCAATCACCTTGAAATCATGACTTTGACCAAAACTGATTTTGAAACTCCTTTTGATTTAATCACCGTTATTCCTTTGCTCACAACTGATTCTGAAAATCTTGATTAAAACTCATCATTCCTTTGCTCACAGTCCAGATAAAGGCCATCGACCTTCCCGCCAACACGCTTGATTCAGTTCTAGTGGTAAACACCAATCCATTTCAAAAGCATATGATTGATTATCTGAAGAGATCCTCCCTTTATTATCATTATCTTTTAATGCAAGCTCATGCAAATATTTACAAAAGAGTTCTCATATCTACCAAATGCATGTTTCAAGGTAAATAAATAAAGGTAAGGAAAATGCCCCTGTTTGGCACCATCTCTAAGATTGCAAAGATCCAAAGTAAATTAGCTTGTCGTGAGCTCTGTCTGTAATATAACCTTTGTGAAATTGCAAATGCTTAGAGAAATGAAATGATGTATGATAATGAATGATGTGACAATGTTTTGAACCACGAAATGCATCTATTTTATTACAAAAATGACAAAGTGAAACAAAAGCCCACACAACTATCCTAATGTTCTTGGGCAGAAACATCAGGGATCCTAATTTGAAACCAATCTCTGCTGATCCATTCACTCAGATAACCATCTATGTTGACTATGCTCTGATTAGAAACTCAACAACCCTGCTTTGATCAGTGCTTGTACTCTCTTCTTCAAACTGGTGCAATTCTCCGTGGAATGACCTTGAACACTCATATGGTATTCGCATTGCACGTTGGGATCATACTACATGGGATAAGGAGGCTGCATGGGTTCCACATGCACTGGTTCCACAAGGCCCTGCTGGATGAGTTGATGAAGCAATTATGTATAAGTCATGGGAATTTGGGCAAACTTGAATCTCTCCTGGTGAGACATTTACCCCTTTTGTTGGTCCTTTGGAATGGTTGGTTCCGAGCCAAGTGATGATACGGGCCTTTTCTTTGATGCTCGACGATACTCCTGGGATTGAAAGCTTGGCTGAGGAACCAACTGGTATGGATAGGGATTCTGATTCACATATGAGTTCATTGGTGGAAGCGGTGGATAAGGATAATGAGGAGAGTATGGGGTATATGGCCCTGAGTGATCACACTGTTGTCCTTTAA
Organism: Corchorus olitorius; assembly: GCA_001974825.2. Lineage (NCBI taxonomy): Eukaryota > Viridiplantae > Streptophyta > Magnoliopsida > Malvales > Malvaceae > Corchorus > Corchorus olitorius. The sequence goes on from AWUE01012121.1 coordinate 21,405, forward strand.
AGCTTATTAATGGTGTTTCCATGCCACTCTGCACGCCGATTTGGTCCTTCTTTGATTCTGGCTTTTTCCTGCTTCTAACCTTTCTTGACCTGACATTCGCTTGATTGAGGAGGTATGAGGTATCAGTTGGCGGTTCAGGCACAAATGGGGTTTGGACAACAAACGGAAAATTTGACTGGTTGGGTTTGATTTGGTTGGGTTTGGCACTTCCAGATTGCCCCATACCAATACTGTCTATCGTCATATCTTGCCCTTCTGACACTAGATGAACTTCTTGCGTTGTTTTTCCTTTCAGTTCCGCTAGTTGATGCTTCATCATGCTCATCTGGTTTCTCAATTCCTCGTTCTCTTTCTTCATCCGCTGGTACTCAGTTAACTGCTCTCCTTCCATTGTCCCTTTTCCGATAAATCTTCCAAAAACTGGAACAAATTTCGAGCACCGTCAGCAATCTCTCTATTGATAAGTAGTACTGCTCTCTTATTATGGAACGATGTGAAGGTTTAATGGAACGCATGAATGAGTGCCATGGCATGATGAATGAATGCATGAGGCGAAAATGTATGCGTGATGCTTTCAAAGGATGAGTTTGTACAAACAAATGAAGGATCAAACTAAACTCATAGAACTTCCCCTTTTCATTTATAGCAACCGCCATTACATTGTACCATTATACTCTACTTCTTGACTATATACAAGAGTAAATACAAAAATGGCTAAAACTTAAACGACCCTCCTTGATATCCTCAGCATGAGCATGTGCAATTCAAATCCTCTCAAGACAGGATCACTGAGCATTTCCTGAGGCTTCTCCAAATCTTGATGATGAGGTTTGACTGAAATTGCAATTTCCATCTGCCTTAAAGACTAATTCCCCTTCTTTGATCAACCTTTGCACCTCTTCCTTCAGCCTTGGGCATCTTTCGGTAGAATGACCTTGAGTTCCCGAGTGATAGGCACAATAAGCGTTGGTATTGTACCATACTGGTTGTGGGTGCCTCATTGGCTTGGAGTGGGGTAGGAGTGCAATCAGACCTTGTTGCAAAAGCTGAGGGAACAGTTCAGTATAAGTGCAAGGGATTGGTATCAAATCCGTAAGCTCAACAAGTTCCCTTTTTGGACTTGGGGGTTGAAGCCTTGGCTGGGACTTTGGTTGAGATTTTGGCCCATGGATGGGTGATCGAAATGGAGTGTTTGGCCGGACATTTGGCTGATGATAAGGTCAAGACTGATGAATGTCAGATGGGTTTCTACCTTTACCAGAGTTTGGTGAATGATAAGCCGGAGGGTAGAAAGGTAGGTCATTTGGCTGGACAAAGTTGTTCTGTGGTCGCGTTACACCAAAAGATTCCACGTTTGGCATGTAAGACTTGAGCTCTTCCACTTGCTTGGTCAACTCATCCATCCCTTTTGTGATCTTGCCCAAGCTCTATGCCCTGTCCGAGCTAGTTGCTGTTTCTTTGGCATGTTCTGACTTCCCATAGCTAGAGTGAATTTGTTTCGCCGGTTTCTCCAAAGAAAGAAGTTCCTGAGCCCCTTCCAAATCTCCACCCTTTATCAGCAACTTTAGAACGTGCCCCCTTAGCTTGCCAACCTCCTCAACAAATTCTTCTTGCTTACACTTCAGCTTGATTATGTCCTTTTTCATCACCCTCTGATCAAACTCCAACTGCTGCACCCGAACTTCTAGTGGACTACCCATACTTCCTCAATATTTTTGGACTTCTGACGAAACAACTGTGACGATGCATAACAAACGCTGAATAAGTGGTATTTACACATGATCTCGATAGACAAACTATGTACAAGGATGCATCAACTCAAAAATGATTGTGGTAATGCGAGATGGATGCGTGAACATATACATGAATGTTATGATAACTTGACAAATTGTGAAAATGTTCATGATAATGCAATATGATATGGCAACCTATATTGATAAAAAAATGAATGACATGGATATGCATGATCCATTATAGAATATATATATGCATGAGAATGCAACAATGATGCCATGATATGTGAAGGTGCAACCTGCAACACAAATAGGTTATACAAATGCAGGTGCAAAAAAGATAAAAACGAAAGGGAATTAACAAAAGCTCTTTAGTAACTGAACATAAAAAATATTACTGAAAATCACAAAGAAAAATCATGCCCCCTTTTTATTATTGAATGACCATGCCCCCTTTTATCATTGAATAACAAAACCCCTTTTTTTATTTTCCAGAAAAAAACAAAAGGACGAAAATGTCCTTGGGGCGGGAAGTCTGCCTACTGCGGATAAAGTCGTTATCCGCTCTACAATCTTATTTGACAATGGTAAAAAGAGATAAAGGTTAGAAGCGTTGATCGGTCGTTGAACAAACCACAAGATAAATCCCCACAAACCTTTAACTATTAGTTAGGGCAAGTAAGGGTCGAATCTCACAGAGAAGGTGGAAACAAATTAAAGCCAAATTATACTAATGAAAATCTTACCAAAGGGGGTTTTATGGGTTTTTCAAGATAACTAAACTAAACTAGCAAAACAATTAAATAAAATTAAACTAAAGATCTAGAAAATAAATTGAGAAATACAATTAATTGAAAACATACTTCTTTTCCTCTAGGTAATTATTTTGATCAAATAAATCATGGATCATGGACACAAGATATGAATTTGACTTAAATTGCAATCAATTAAGAATCATAAATTACCCCAAATCGATATATAGCCTAAGACGTAGACATCAATTTTCATCGGAATAAAGTAATCCTCTTAATATCTTAAACAACTCCACTTGAATAATTGGTATAGGAACAGACGTAATGCTAATTCCAACATGCTAATAAGATTAATCCGCATCTCGCTAAAACTAATCTCTAATATTCTGATCCAGGTTCCAACCCTTCCTAGAATAAGCATTAAGATTATTCTTTTCCACATGCATGATAAATCAATACCAAACTCATCTACATCTATTTCCAATTCGGCATATAGATTTCAATAAGGTTTGATAATCCCATTGAACCTAGAATTCCTAGAATTACAACTGTCACTTGGACCAACATTAACTTAATTCGAGCTAACTTGAATCTAACAATAGCATTCATAAATCTCAAGATAGTAGTACTCCAAATCAATCAAAATATGAACACATAAGATGAAGCATAGGGATAAGAAACATATTCAAACAGAAAAATCAAATTATTAAGAACAAAAGTCTCACCATAAATTTATTGATCAAAAATACCTAGGAAAGAGAAGTATAAAGGTTTAGCCTCTCATGAATTGGAGTTTCCAATCCATGAGAGATTGAAAACTTACAAACCAAAGAGGAAAAGAGGAGGAGGCGGCTGCCTCCTCTCCAAACCGCCAAACCTAAGAGAAAAGAAGAGAAAAGTTGTAGAGAAAGTTCTATTCTATGTGTCTAGGATTTCTAGGATATGAGGGTATATATAGGGGGCTGCCTAGGGTTTAATTTAGAGTTCTAGATGATTTAAACTAACCCTAGGGACATTCTGGGCTCTTCTCCATGTCTTCAAGATGACCCAAATAGGTTATATGGGCTCAATTCATCAAAAACGCAAGTCAGGCCCAAGACAGATTCTGTCCGCAAACGTCAGGGGAATTTTCGTCCATGAAAACGTCAGATCTGGGCTTCGACCAAAACACGAAAGTTGTAGCTCTTGGCGTTAGCTTTCCAACGCATATTCATAAGCCTCATTTGAAGCTCTGGATCAAAAGTTATGGTTGTTTTCCCGAACTGTCGCCAAATCTGGAAAGTATTAAAGAGGCTTGAAGAGGAAGTGACATGGGAGTGTCGACGCTGGCTGCTGGGCGCGCGCGGAACAAGGACCCCGACTCCACCTGGGTGCCCACATGGTTGACTTGAGCACCCATGTGGTTTGCTTGAGAACCCAGGTGGGCAGTGTCACGACTCCAGCTGGGTGCCCACATGGTTTGTCTGAAGACCCATGTGTTTCGCCTGATCACCCAGATGGGCTGTGTCATAGCTCATCACCTTGACATGTCTTCTTGCCTTGAACTTGTCTTTGCTCCTTTGCTTTGAAAACACCAAGCAATCAACTTTATGACTTTGATAAGCATAAAATTGACTCTTCAAGCTCTTCAATCACGAACATGATGGCTCCATTCTTCATCCAAAACTTCCTTGGAAAATATTTGTGTCATAAATCATCCAAAAAGGCTCTACAAAGGTACAATATTGATGATTTTGCACTTTTGTTCTTGTCAACACCTATGAACACAAATATGACCAATATAAGGCATAATCAAGCATAAAATACCCAAAAAGCATAGGAAAATGACCATAAAAAGATGTATGATTTTGGTCTGATCAAGCGTCCCTTCTATGTGTCCTATACACTCATTCTCACGGGTTTGGCTTTAAACAAGCTGGTTTTCTCACTTCTATATGCATGGCTTTGGTTAGACTCTAAAGGTTCCCGAATTGTCCTTACTGACGCCCACGCTAGGCTAGTAAGGCCCCCAATTCTCACCCATTATAGGCTCACTGAAAAGGGTTCAATTCAAGTGGAGGCATTTCACATAACCCATACGGGGATCTTAATTGACCCCACGAAGGTTAGCTAATTTGCCCCCGAGCTAAGGGTTTAAAATTCAAGCCCTGGGTACGAGCTGATGCGTGCAATGCAAAAAGTGATGTGGTGCAGAAGGGACATACAAACCTTTACCATTACCGACATACTAAATCAAAACCCCCCAACCTAACCCGAAACTAGCAGCTGACCACCAATCAATCACAACCCGAAAACACGGTTAAGCAATAAAAGCAAGTAATAAGCAACAATAAACACTGAAAATGCAACACAATCAAAGAAAAGGACAAAATGCAACCAATTATTATTAAGACCCTAGATCTTGTTAAACTAAATGAGGCCTGACTCTCTAAAGTCCCCAGTGGAGTCGCCAAGCTGTCGAAACGTTCAGGTCCGGGGAACCCTGCCGAGAGTGACGACGTTGGTAAGAAGGAGTCGCCACTAATCTTTTTTCTAAGGTGTGATTAGTCACCTAAAGGCTACCTAAGCTAAGTAAGGTCCAAATCTTGGCAATGGACCCACTAAACCTAAGGTCCGGTCTTGTAACCTGAATCTAGGTTCGGGAGTCGATTACGCTCGGGGAAGGATTAGCACCCTCGAGACGCCCGTCAAGTGACAGTACCTCTAGTCTAACTAGATTTACTGGGTCGAAAAGAAAAGTTGGTTGCTTTTAATCCTAATCTTGATTATTAAAAGGGTTATAAAAAGAAAATAAAACCATTTTTGGAACCGATGTCGAGAATTCGAAGAATATAATCGAACACAGTCGATTAATTCTATCACGATTCTCTTTCACTGTTTGCTCTCTTATTGATCCTTTTCTCTTCGAAAAGGAAATTTTGAAAATGCTATGACAAAATCTTTTTACCATTTGATTTTTCTAAAAACTTACCAATTTTACTAATTTCCAAAATCTTCTTTTGGGAACCTTTATTTTCCAAAACCTCCTTTTGGAATTATCCAAACTTTTACTTTCAAAACTCTTCTTTTGGAGTTTACATAAAAAGGGTTCTTTATGAAAATGCTTACCTTGAAATTTCTTGATTTGCCAATTTTTTAATTTTGAAAATCAAATAAGAGAGCAAGATTTAAAAAAAAACATTTTTGAAAATGCTTTTATTACCTCTTTTATTCTTCTTCTTTTTATATTTTGATCTTTTTCTATTTCTATATCAATGCATGTATGCAAATGATGAATGCAAAGTCCAATTATTAAAGTTAACTCGCGTAACCCGGGTTTTTGAAAGCACTTCCCGGGATATATGCTCGGAGCCCCGACGCATCCCGAAAAGAGCCATCTCATCCTCAGGGACATTCGGCGGCCCCGAAAACTCGACCACTCACTGAATGCCCCTTCTTCGGAAAGGTTACGGTCATTAACTGAATTAAGGTGGTATGATATGCAAACATGTATAATTAATGACAAATAAATAAATTTGATATGCATGCAATTAGTTTCTACTCTACTAAATTATTACAAACCAAGGCCAAACCGGGCCAATTAACTAATTAACAAAAGCTAAAAGAGAAATAAAAACTTATGGGCCGGACTGGTCTACTGGGAACCTTTCCTGCACACTAAGAAAATCATTAGTGAAGTTCAGGAGGCATACAAACAAATTAAGATGCGAATTCAAAATCAAGGACCAAAGTAAGAACGAATTGAATTTAAACAAATGGGAATATAGCTCATGGGATATACATACACCACAATTGAATCTAATTTAGGAAATCAAATCTTTAGACCAAAAAAAATCTTAATTCCCAAATTAAAATTCATTTAAAAAAGATTCATCAATTTCTTTCAAGTTATTTTTAAATTTGGAAAATTGGGTTTTTAACTCCAAGCTTTGTTTTTTCCAAGAATTAAAAATGACCCAAAGTGTCTTAACATGTCATTCTCAAGCCATTTTTAATTTAAGGAAAAAAAATCATAACTTTAAATCAAAACCTCAATTTTTCAAATCCAAATTAACTTAATTCGAAAAAATGAAATCAATTTAAATTACCTCCAACTTGAACATCAATATCTCAAAATCAATTTGCCATGAATAAACACAATTTCCACTAAAAATTCAATCTTTTAGCCTAAATCCCAATTTCCAAATTCAATTAGTAAAATTCAAGAACCAAAAAGCACAAATTAAATGCCAATAATGTAAATCAAGAACTCAATTGCAAAATTCTAGCATAATTTCTAAAATCAGGGGTTAAATTGAATAAAGCAGGGATCAAATTGCATTTAATTAAGAAATAAACCTTAAATTAGGGACTAGGATGCATAAATCAGAAATAAAATCTTCAATCAGGGGCGAAATTGAATCAATAAATAAATATTACTCTAAATCAGAGACAAAATTGAATCAATTAACAAACATAAACCTAAATCAGGGACTACATTGGAAACGGAAAGAAGTTGCAGGCTTTATGTGAATTAAATAACAAATCAAAAGATTCAATTGCAGTAAATTGAGGACTCAATTGAAAGAAGTTAGAAGTTTTACCTGAAATTGATGAATACCTACTGAAACGACGCTGTTTCGGTTAATTGGGTGCAGCACTATAAAAGCCCTCCTATCATCTTCTTCCTCAAAGCTTGGTTTTGTTAGAGAAACCCTAGCCGCCTAGATATCTTCACCAGAAATTCGCCCCGCCATGCCAGAGCTGAAAACCGCCACTGAAAGCCTCCATTCTTTCCGAATATTCTCCCCTTGCCTTCCTCTTCTCGGGCCCAAACTTGGTTTCATTCAAAGCCTAATCAAAACTCTTCAAATTCTCTTGAACCTGAAACTTCACAAGTCTATAGACCTAAGAAACTACCCGATGAATCTCTCTCAAATTCAGGTATGCTGCTCTCTTCATCATCCCAAGATCTTCTACGGTTTGAAATTTCACATCTCTTGCTTCAATATCGAAAAACCCCAATTTTTTTTGTTTGAAGAACCCTAACCCGTTTTTTTTAATAAGAAAGAAATTGGAGAAAAAGAGAGCGAAGAGAGGAGAGTAGTGTATAGGGAAGGGAGAGTCTGTTTTAGTTTTCAATGAATGTGTGTGAATGGAAGCAACTCCTCCAAAATGGAGTGGGGAGATGAGGGAAGATGAGTGTGGCCACTGTATGAGATCTGTGTAGGCTGGAGAAAAATGAGGGTGAGGGGAAAAAAAGTCAGTTGTTGTGTAGAGAGGTTATGAAGATGGAGGGTGTGTGATGATGAGAGTCTAAGTAGAGAAGGAGAGTCTAATCAGTGTGTGTTGTTTTTTTCTTTGTGGTTGCTGGAGAGAGTGGGAAGTTATCGAGAAGATGAGGGTGTGACAGAATAATGATTGAGAGAGCTCTCTCTCCGGTCTCTGAATTTTTCCTTTTTTCTCTGTTGTGTGAGAGTTAAGAGAAATTTTTTTTTTATGAGTATCGAGATGAGAGGGGGTAGTTGGAGAGAGAGGTTCGTGTGAGAGATGAGAGTGTCTATAGTGGTTTTCAATTAGAGAGCCTTCTAGAATGGGTAGGTAAAATTCATCTTTATCTCCCTTCCTCCCCCTTTTGTGCTAATAGTTTTTTTTTTTTGGACTTTTTGTGCAGATTAATTGGCTTGCAACCAACCTGATAAGAGCAAGCTGGGGGGAAAAGGAACCTGGTCATTCCTCCTTTCAGATTCTGTTTTGCTAAAAACATTAGCTGGCAATGTGGGCCTATTTTGTGGTAAATTTCCCTCTGCCAATATGTCGGCAATTTGTTATGTTTGACCATTTTTCTTCCCTGAATTGTGCATGAGTGCCTCACATGCAATTTATCGTGGTTAATAATGAAATGATGATGATCTTTGGCTCCTTTGAATGAACGTTATCTGAGTATCACTGTCTTGCCCTCCTGTTTGATATTTCTTGCCTTTAAGAACTTTTGTGTTTCCTAACTTTGAGTGCTGCCCTTATACGCCATTGTTTTGTTGCAATGCTTATCTTGATGAGAAGTCCCTGCATGAGATTGACTAGGGATGGATGATGGCATGTTTCAGCTTTGAAATGTTGTTTACATGCCTTCCACTATAGTTTTCTATTGTGGTCCTTTTGGGTTACATTATCCTGTTTTGCTTGATGTTGAGCCTTATATGTGCCACTGATCGGTCGTCAACAATCATAAAAATAAAATCCCAACAAACTCCTAACTAAGTAGATAGGGCAAGTAGGGATCGATCCCACAGAGAAGGGTGATAGATTTTATCCGAAAATTTAGTCCTTAAAATCTCTCAAAAACAACACAAAAAATAGAGATTGACAGAAAACAATTAAACAGAAAACAATTAAACTAGAAAACAAAGCAAAGTAAGTTAAATCTAAGTCTAAGTCTATAGCAGTTAAGAAAGAAAACAATAATTAAGGATATACTTCTTCACCAATGGTAGAAAACAATCAAATTAATTATGGGTCCTTGATTTAAAAGATAAAATCAATATTAAATTCAAGATGATAACTGGTCTAGGGAGAACCCTAACATGCTATTTAGATAAGATTAGCCATCAAGCCTTAAATTACCCCTTTTTCCTCCTAACTAATCAATTAGCCGTCAAGCCATAAAGATTTGCTAGGATTCAAAGCATTAAGATCAACTTTTATTAGTTCTTTCACACATGCTTAATAAATAAAACCATACAACAACCAGATAAATCTGATCACTGGCATGCAAACCCAATTAACCCGCCGTCAAGCGCGGCTAACTTGCTACACACAATCAAACTCATGCGTCAACCTTGTTGTTTGACCTAGCCAACAATCTCTCAAATTACCTCTTTAGTGGCCACATAAATCAATAAAGATCAAGATTGTAGAATTAAAACAGAGTTTAACATGCTATCTATTAGGAATAAAAGTCTTCCTAGAGTAGAATCCACCATATTTAATTGATTGAATTCACCAAAGGATCAGAAGTATTAAGAATTTAGCTAGGAATCCACCATATCCTAAATCCATGAGAGGAATAAGAGTACTTACAGGACCTTGGAGGGGCGAAATCTCCTTGCAAAATACCTAGGTATGCCGCACCTCCCTATTGCTATAGGGGGTGGCGCACCCTTTGCCTAAAAACTAGAAGAAAACTAGAAGAAAAGAAATTATCTATGTGTGTGGTATGTAGGTGTGTGATTTGTGATACATGAGGTGGCTATTTATAGTGGAACTAACCCTAAGAATTCCAATCCTAACTTGGAAAGGAGTCTAGGCCGGTTTTAGGGTCTAACTTGGACTCCAAGTTGGATTAAAAGTCTTCCTAGAGTAGAATCCAAGTTAAAATAGGATCCAGAATTTTTGCTGAATTCGTGCAGAAACTTCAACGGCATTTTTGGGCTTGAAAACGGCAGAACTGGGTCTTGGACTTCAATGTAAAGTTGTAGATCTCAGAGTTAGCTTTCCAACGAGTACTCATGGGCTTCAATCAGAGGTCTGAGCAGAAAGTTATGAATTTTCTACCAAAACTGCTCATGAATCCTAATCCTGTTAGGACTAGAATCGGGAATCTACGAGATTTTGATATTTCCTTGGATTTAGGAGTCATTAATTGGGATTTTAATTCCAATTAATATCTTATATGGGCTGAGTATTTTCCCATATAAATTATCCATAAATACCAAAACTTAAGGGCTTATCCATGGCTTGTCTTCAATTAAAGCTCCAATTCTTCAATTCTTCCCCTTGAAATAAATCTTCAATGGTCTTCAAGTCTGCAATTTATCTTCAAATGGTCTTTAAACACGAACTTCGAATCTCCAAATCTATGCTCAAAATTATTTTGCTCAAATCTGTGTAAAAAGTCATCAAAATAGTTATAAAAATAGTGAAAAATAACAATTTCTCATTTTCACATCACTTAAAGACTAAAAACACAAATATTAATAAAATTGCATATAATTAAGCATAAATGGGTCCAAAAACATAGTAAAATAGTCATAAAAATAGGGTCTTTTTTAGCTCAATCATATTTCCCCCACACTAAATCTTTGCTAGTCCCTAGCAAACTAGTGTAGAAAACTATGAACTTACTAAATTTGAACACCTAAAAACAACCCTACAATCCTAAACTAATGCAAATCAAAATTTCATCTTAATTTAAACTTTTCAAAAACTTTGAATGCATACACATATTAAGGATCAACATAATTATGAAATCAAAATAACAAAGAATCATAAGAGCACTTAATTCAAAAGATCAATAAATAGCAAGCACCTTTATTCTTAAGTAACCATAATTAAAGTAGTTCTAATCACTTACCATTCATTACATCCTATAACTACTTCTTTCCATAAGCTTATGTCTTCATCTTTATCTCCATTACTCAAATGAATGCATATCACAGATACAAATCAAGGGTTTACGTGTGGGTTATAATAGATTCTTAAAGGGTAATGATTTTTAGAAAATTGAGGTTACTAACCTCGAAGTGTTCATGATTTGGGGTTACTAACTCCCATTTTTGAGGCTACTAGCACTCTAGAAGGACTCCTTCTTTTTATTTTTTCAGAGGGACAATATTTGTGCAATTCCATGCCTCTTATCCTCTTTCCAAGGGTTACTAACTCCTTTTGTTAAAGAAAAGAGTGACAACAATGGATTAATAAATTTTTATAAAGTATGCAGAAATACCTCTTCTCCTCTTGCATGAAAGCACTTCTTTTTTAAAACAATTTTTTTTAACTACCCTTTTATATAAGTAGTCCCCCACACTTGTTCTTGACATATCCATAACATACTATCATAATTGTAATTTCAATAAAAATTAAACCTAAGTTCTAGAAATAGGTATTCATAGAAATAATAAACAATAAGAGCATATCACAAAACTCTAATTATACCTAATCTAAGAAATCAGATATCATACTATAAATCAATCAATCAAATAAAATTTTCTAAAAAATTCTAAGTATTCTTCAATCATCATTAAATCAATTCACTCAATACATGCAAAATTTTCAAAATTTTCAGGATTAAAGAATGCTTAGGATGTCATTAATTAAGATTATGATCAATTAATGCATGCATACTCTCTATTAAACTAGACTCTCTCCCCCACACTTAAAAGACACATTGTCCTCAATGTGGAAACACATATGAAATTTACATAAACAATTATGCATGCTCATGTAATTTATTTAAATGCATGAAATAAAAACTAACACTAACAATTAATTCACATCAAAGAACAGGAAAGCAATCAAAGCAATAATCACACAAGACAAAATAATGCAAGGAAAATTAAAGAGATAGAGTTAAAGAAAGCTTCTCTGTTTGCAGGCATAAGCTCCATCATTGCTTCTGAAACTGGACTACTTTTGAATTCCTCTTGCAATCGTCCAAATTAAGCTCCATTTGCTCTCCTTTGGTTATTCATGTAAAATCATTGGGTTGCCTCCCAATTAGCGCCTTTCTTTAATAGTCTTTGGCTAGACTGCCTTAAAGAAATTATTCTTCAAGGGCGAAGGAATTATGGGTATATTCCTTCAACAAGTCCACAATGATTTTTAGAGTATCATTAATGGCTTTGAGAACTTCAAGTTGAATTTTATCAAGACTCGAAATCATCACAGGGTATGTGGCGGCTTGGAATTGGTGATGGCACGGGCATGGCCGGTGGTGGCACGGGCTTGACCGGTGGTGGCACGGTG
>AWUE01012122.1:0-28242 GCA_001974825.2 Corchorus olitorius
ATCAAGAGGTAATTATTTAAAGAATAAAAGGGATAATTCACACTGGATCAAGAGCTTTATCTAATTAAGGTAATTTAGGATTAAATTCCAAGCAAGCTATCCATTGTTTTCATAATCTTTAGATATCAATGATCCATGCTATTGTTGTCAAGAGCGATATTAATTCTATGTTGGAGGGTTTTCTTAACTATTTTCTTAATTTATCTTCTGCTTTTGATTAATTGTTTTTCTTTAATTTTCTTGATTGTTTTCTTAGATAATTTTAATTGCTAGATTTGTTTAACTTAATTCTACTCTCAAAATCTTCTTTATTTTATTTGTTTGTTTTAAGAAAAAGAATAATAACCTTTCTCTCTGTGGGATCGACCCCTACTTGCCCTAGCTATCTTTAGTTAGTAATTGTTGGGATTTTTACTTTTATGATTTGCTGATGACCGATCATAAATTTTGGCGCCGTTGCCGGGGAGATTGTTTATTATTTTCTTTTTCTTTTTCTTTTCTATATTCGATTTGCACTTGATCATCTCTGTTTTGTAGGAAAAATCCAATGGGGCAACAACATTCGTTAAGAGAGCTGAATTTCAATTGTAAATTGCCACCACTCTGCATTGACTATCCTGCCATGGATTTGTCGTACAAGCTGAATCCTGGAGTGATCCGCATGCTGCCAATCTTTCAAGGAGAGTCTCATGAAAATCCTCATGAGCACTTACAGAATTTCTTTATAAGGTGTGCTGCAATCACTGGGATGTTTGAAGAACAAGCGAAACTTCGAACTTTTCCTTTAACATTAGAAGGAAAAGCAAGAAGTTGGTTCTTGACTCTACCATCAAAATCCATAACTTCTTGGAAGGAGATGGAGACCGTGTTTCTGAACAAATATTTTCCAGAGGCCAAGCGAGCTGATGTACGAAGGAGAATCACAACCTGCCAACAACAACCTGAAGAGAAGTGGCACCAATACTGGGAGAGATACAACGAAATATGTGCAAGTTGCCCTTACAACAACCTAAGTGAAGCAATGCTGATTCAGAACTTTTACGATGGACTTCTCTATGAAGATCGAACCTGTGTTGATGCTTCTAGTGGAGGAAGCCTAACACTCAAAACCCCTGAAGAAGCAAGGAAGCTGCTCAACACAATGGCTGAAAACATATACCAGTTCAATACCACTAAGGAAAACATGTCCACCACGCCATCAAAGCAAGAGAATGAACGATTGAACAACCTAGAAGCAACTATGAGTTCGATGGCTGCTCAACAAGGAGATTTGGAGAAGATGGTTACAAACCTAATGACTATGCTTTCACCGAAGATTATGCAACCACCTTCATGTATACCTCAAGTATATATGAATGAGAGCATAAATGAGTTGAACAATGCACGAGGATATGGAGTCAATTCACTCGAAGGAACTCAACAGTGGTATGAAAAAAGGATGAACTCACCGGATGTTCCGCTTCCACCTTCCATATCGCCACCTTCAGCACCTGCTTTCTCTGCTGCACCACCACCAGATGTCGTACTCAACATTCAATTGCCAAGAGAAGAGAAGTATTCGACCAAAAACAAGAAGTGTCAGCGCACTTCACCAGCAACCGCTGCTCAAATTCAAGCAGAAGAAGAATGGATGGAAGAGATGCGAGATAAGTATGATCCAATACCATTCCCTCAAAGGTTTGCAATGCAACTCAATTCACTACGGAATATAGAGGTAAATATTCCATTGCTTGATAAAGTTGTCAGAAGACCCAGGTACGCGAACTTTCTCAAAGAATTATGCATGACTAAGAGTAAGTTTTCTGAAAAATATGCTTGCATGAATGAGAATGTATCTGCTACATATCAGAGAAAATTGCATCATAAATGCCATGATATAGGATCTTTTTCTATTCCTTGTAAAATAGGAAAGAATAAGATAGAAAATGCCATGTGTGAATTTGGATCTCCAATTAACATCATGCCTTATTCTGTCTATTCACAATTGAAAATTGAACCTGTGACTAAAACTGATCTGACTATACAATTTGCTGATAGAACTAACATTAAACCCGAGGGTTTAGTTGAAGATGTTTTAGTGCAGATTGGAGATTTTGTTTTTCCTGCAGATTTTTCTATGTCCTGAAGATGAGTAAAGATGACCTTCATCTACCTCAATTGCCGTTGCTGCTAGGAAGACCTTTTCTTGCCACATCCAGAACAAAATAAAAAGTCCACGATGGAAAACTCAGCATGGAATTTGATGGGAAACTCATTGAATTCAATATTTATGAACCCATGAAATCTCCTGCTGAGATTCATTCTATTTGTGCCATTGATGCCATCGAAGTTTGTTCTGAACAAGTTCAATCACTTCACCATGAAGATGAACTTGAATTGGTACTTACAAGGAGCCTAAATGAAGAAGAAATCAAGGAAGCAGAAGTCCTAACGCGTGAAGAGATAGCAGAAAAGAAGACATGCAGTGAAGAAAATCAGCTCGATCCACTTCGAAAGATGGAGGTCAACATTCCTTTAGAAGAATCAATGACATCGGAAGAAGATATCAAGATGGACATCCCTCCACCTTCTCCTCCAAGACATGTCAAGCCCAAAGAAGAGCCACCAGATGATGAGCAACTCGGACATCTCAAGCCAAAAGACACAATCGTGTTGAATTCTGTTGACAACCAGCTTTTGGAACATGAAGATCAAGATTTCTTGGGAATCAACAAACTTCTTGAGTCTGAATGCTTTGAAGATATCAAAAACACGGAAAAGATATTTATGGATCAATTCTTTCTGGAGGACAAGAAGATTTGCCAAGACGAGGACACTTTCCAAAGGCATGAAGATAGTAATGCCAATCAAGAATGCCGAAAGCACCCATTGCATCAACCAATCACGGCAGCAAAGATGTCATTGTCATTCCTAGCTATTCATGGAGTCGCCCTCAACAAAATTGGTTATTTTCTTTCCTTATCTCTTCTTTTATCTTTCATATTTTTGTGCTCATATTCGTCCAATCTCATCATATTTGCTTTATGCTTTGAAGTGTTATGATCCACCCTAACAAAGGGAGAAGAAGAAAAGGAGTCGAGCTAATGACTTTAAACAAACGCTTGTTGGGAGGCAACCCAATTTTATTTCTTTGCATATTTAATTTTAATTTTATTATTTTTAATTTTTACACTAATTTTTTATTTGAGTTTTGCTTTATAGGAATTTATGAATTTTTCTTGAAAAAATAAACATCCTCAATGATGGGAATTAAGCCAAGGCAGCTCGGCCAAGCAAGCTTGCCGCTGCTTTGTAAGGCAGCCTGTTGCTATCGCAACAGGGCGCCTTGAGCAGCAGCAAGGCTGCTTATCGAGGCCGCCCCAGCACGCAAGACTGCCTCAGCGCACCATGCAGCACCAGGCAGCTCGAGCAGCGGGGGTAGCAGCGACCCAAGTCGCCAACAGCAGCAACCAGCTGCTGCCTCTGCAGAGCAAGCCTGTTGCTGCTTCGCGAGGCCGCCTGTCCCAGCGACAAGGTGCCTCCAGCGGAGCGCGACAAGGCTGCTTCCGCGGGGCAGCCTTCTGCTGCTGCTGCGTTAAAGCATCAAGCAAGGCAGCCTGCTGTTGCCTAAGCACACCAGGCCGCTCGACACCAGGCCACATGGCAGCATCCCAAGCAGCCCGCAAGGATGTCCAGTGAGCCACTAATTTTTCCCCTCTTTTCCCTTGTACCATGAAATCCTATTTTAGTTAGGATTATAATTCCTAATTGCAATAGAAGATGGATGACCTACTCCTACAAGGTAATGGATTCCTAGTCTAGGTATGTTTCTAACTTTTACTCTAACTAAAACCTTTTAAGAATAGGATTTGATCACTATATAGCAATGAGAATAAGGAGAATGAGGAAGAGCTTCACCCTTTCCTTGTTCGGTGCAACCAAATAAGTGATCAAATTACTCGCTTAAGAGATGTTTTTAACAACATAATTGGGAATTTGGATGACCTCTTCAAATTATTGAAGAAGGCTATTCATAAACCAATTTAGGTTTAGTTTTTCAATTTTAAGTTTCTTGTTTTTAGATTGAAGATTTATTTTTATGCATCTTAGGATTAGTATTTAATTTATGCTTTAATTTTCAATTTCCTTTATCTTATGTCTTTAATTTTCAAGTTTCATTAATGAACTATCTAGTTTTATTTTCCTATCACTTTAATTTTCTATTGTCTTTTATGATTGCGTAAATTATCTTCAACGCCATCCAGGTATGTTTTCATGAACCCTAACTCTTTATTTTTGGTAAGATGATATTGCATGCTTTGTTTGGTTATTTTTACATTGAGGACAATGTGTCTTTTAAGTGTGTGGGGGGAGGGGGGGGGGGGGGTAGGGGTGAATACTTGATAGGGTTATTACTTGAATAATTGAGTCATATGATAGTCCTTGTTTGCATGAGAACCTAGGATAGAACTTGATTGTTTTTGACTTGATTTTAGTTTCCCAAATTTTTGAAAAATTGATTTTCGAAAAAAAAAATTGATTTTTGCAATCAAAAGGTTTGAAAATTTCGAGCTTTTGAATTTTCATGCATATTTTGATTAATTGATTTGATTATGATTGATGAATGCTTAGAATTTTAATAATGTTTGATTTATTGATTGAGTTATAGCATGTTGTTTGATTTCTTAGAATTAGGTATAATTGAAGTCTGTGATATGATCTTATTTATTAATTGCTTCTATAATTATCTATTTCTAGAACTTATGTTCAATCTTGATTGAAATTATGATTGAGAAAGTATGTCATGGATATATGTCAAGAATAAGTGTGGGGACTACTTATATAAAGGGTAATTAAAAAAAAATTTGTTTTCATAAAAAGAAGTGTTTTTCATGACAGAGGAGAAGAGGTATTTCTGTAAATAAATAAAAAAAAAGATCCATTGTTGTCACTCTTTTCTTAAACAAAAGGAGTTAGTAACCCTTGGAAAGAGGACAAGAGGCATGGAATTATAGAAATATTGACCTTCTGAAAAAAATAAAAGAAGGAGTCCTTCTAGATTGCTAGTAGCCTAAAAAATGGGAGTTAGTAACCCCAAATCATGAACACTTCGAGGTTAGTAACCTCAATTTTCTAAAAACAATTACCCTTGAAAATCTATTATAACCCACAATGACCCTTGATTTATATTCACGACATTGCAATCTTTTGAGTAATGGAGAAAGAGAGGAAAACATGAGCTTATAGAAAGAAGTAGTTATAGAAAGTGAAGAATGGTAAGTGATTAAAGCTACTTTGATTATGGCTACTTAAGAATGATGATGCTTGTTGTTTCTTGATCCTTGGATTAAGTATTATTATTCTTTGTTATTTTGATTTCATGATTGCATTGGTTCTTTGATGTATGTATGAATTCAAATTGATTTCTTGACAAATTGGTTTTTGATTAACTTACACATTGATTTGCTAAGGGACTAGCAAAGTTCAAGTGTGGGGGAAAATATGATCGAGCCAAAAACAACCCTATTTTTATGGCTATTTTATTATGTTTTTGGACCAATTTATGCTTAAATATATGTTATTTTGTTAATATTTGTGTTTTGAGTCTTTATGAGATGTGAAATTGATAATTTGATAATTTTCACTATTTTTGGAGCTATTTTGATGACTTTTTTACACAGATATGAGCAAAGTAATTTTGAGTATAGATTTGGAGATTCGAAGTTCGTGTTTGAAGACTTATTGAAGATAATTTGAAGATTTGAAGATCATTGAAGAATTATCTCGAGAAACAAGAATTGAAGAATGGAGTTTTAATTGCGAAGGATTGAAGACAAGCCATGAAGAAGCCCTGAATCTTTGGAATTTTGGATATTTTATATGGGAAAATATTCAGCCCATATAAATCATTAATTGGAATTAAAATCCCAATTAATGACTCCTATATTCAAGGAAATATCCAAATTCCCGTAGATTCCCGATTTTAGTCCTAACAAGATTAGGATTCAACGCAGTCTCGGTAGAAAAATCATAACATTCTGCTCAGATCTCTGTTTTAGACCCGTGAGTAGGTGTTAGAAAGCTAACTCCGAGATCTACAACTTTCCTTTGAAGTCCAAGATCCAGTTCTGCAATCTTCAAGCCCAAAAACGACGTCGAAGTCCCTGCACGAATTCAGCAAAATTTCAGGGTCCTATTTTGACTTGGATTCAACTCTAGGAAGACTTTTAATCTAACTTAGAGTCTAAGTTAGACTTTAAAACGTCCTAGACTCCTTTCCTACTTAGAATTGGATTTTCTAGGGTTATTTCCACTATAAATAGCCACCCTATGTAACACAAATCACATACCCACATACACATAATTTTCTCTTCTTCTTTTTCTCTTCTAGTTCTAGTTTTTCTTCTAGTTTTAGGGCTAGGGTGCCGCACCCCCTCTTTGCATAGAGAGGGGCGGCAACCCTAGGTTACTCAAGAGGAGGATTTCGCCTTCAAGTCCTGTAAGTTTTCTTTGAATGCTCACTCAATTTATGAGTGAGTAATCCTTTTCTTTTCTCCAATGTAGAATTTAATTGATCTCTTGACTTATATCATGGTGAGATTTTGTGCTTTTATATGAAAATTAATAGGGTATTTCTTAATATCTCTGCATGAATTCTATGTTGCTTGTTTTGATAGATTGAAGCATGCACTTTCTTGATAAATTAAGTAGCATTAGCTAAATTAAATCTTGAAGGATCTTCGGATTTAATTGTTTGGTAGCAATTGGAAGCGAAGGATCTTCCTTCCAAGGGATTAAAGAATCTTTGACCAATTTTTAATTGCCCATTGTGCTTGTAAATTACTAGATCTTAATGCTTTATTTTTGGGTAATTATCACACTGGATCAAGAGGTAATTATTTAAAGAATAAAAGGGATAATTCACACTGGATCAAGAGCTTTATCTAATTAAGGTAATTTAGGATT
The DNA here is from genome assembly GCA_001974825.2 of Corchorus olitorius. NCBI lineage: Eukaryota > Viridiplantae > Streptophyta > Magnoliopsida > Malvales > Malvaceae > Corchorus > Corchorus olitorius. The sequence goes on from AWUE01012122.1 coordinate 6,946, forward strand.
AAATTCCAAGCAAGCTATCCATTGTTTTCATAATCTTTAGATATCAATGATCCATGCTATTGTTGTCAAGAGCGATATTAATTCTATGTTGGAGGGTTTTCTTAACTATTTTCTTAATTTATCTTCTGCTTTTGATTAATTGTTTTTCTTTAATTTTCTTGATTGTTTTCTTAGATAATTTTAATTGCTAGATTTGTTTAACTTAATTTTACTCTCAAAATCTTCTTTATTTTATTTGTTTGTTTTAAGAAAAAGAATAATAACCTTTCTCTCTGTGGGATCGACCCCTACTTGCCCTAGCTATCTTTAGTTAGTAATTGTTGGGATTTTTATTTTTATGATTTGCTGACGACTGATCCCTCCCAAAAAAATCATACAGAGGACTCTCGGGCTTTCACTCCGGAGGAAGCCTCTCTCTGAAAAATCCTAAAAAATTCTCTCATCTTCTCATCACTGAATAAAGCTCTCTCCTTCCGATTGAAATCTTGCTCTTCCTCTCCAAAAAAAAGCACACTGAATCATACTGAATCACACACTGATCTCTCCCTTTTTCATTTTCTCAACCATACTCAATCCAATATAAAAAAGAAGAAGTGAACACACAGACAAAAAGAAGGAAAAAGGATTTGGATTTAGTGTACTTAGTGATAGTTTGAGGGAGGGGTTTTAACGGTTTCAAAGAGGAAAGTAAGAAGGTTATTCGGGTTCACGGGTTGGTATTCTCGGCGGTTGAAGGCTTGGGTCTTTGAGTGTGGGATGAGAAGAGAGTAACTTCAAGGCTTGGTGCGATAGTGAGGTTAAATATTTGAGGCGTTGGCAGTAAGCTTTTGAGGTGGAGGCGACGCTGCTAGGTCTAGTAGATAAATGAGGCGTCGAGGGAAGAAGAAGAAGGAAGAGATTTGATCAGGAAGGGCGGCGCTACTACTGGGGTGAGGAAGAAGGTGGCGACGGCGGCTGTGGAAGTTGAGTTAGGGTTTCGGTTTAGTTAGAGAAAGAAGATGAAGTGGAAGGGAGGAAGAAGAGAAAGAGCTTTTATAGAAAATGAGGAAACAACGCCGTTTTGAGTATGGGAATTCACGACAATAACAGGTAAGTTTTCAACTTCCTTCGCTTTGGTCCCTGCTGCTTTATTTAACTTTAATTTTATGCAATTTGAACCTTTTTTAGCTGTGGTAGTCAATTTAGAACTTACATATTAATCTTTTTAGTAATTAATGGCATAGATTTAAATTTTTGTAATTTTTTAATTTGTAGATAGTAAATTTAAGCTTAAAAATATTAGCTTGATAATTGATAAGTTTGAGGATTGTTTAAAGGTTGTTTTTTTAGTCCAAGGTTTGGATTCTTACTAAAAATGTGAAAATTAGTTTATGTTACTAGCAATGGAGTAAGGTTTAGGTAAATTGATAGTTTGATTACACTTTGGTTACATTAATTTCATATTTGGTATGTTTCAATTGAAGTGTTGATTAATTTAAAGTTGGTTAATTTTTGTGGGTTTGTTCTTGAGTTTGATTAGTCATGGTTGAATTAAGTCAATTTTTTGTAATTAGATTAAAGTTTATTAGATTTGAGTTGAATTTGGGGTATTTTCTTGATTAATGTAGTCTTGTGGCCTCATTTCTATAATTTATATTATTGGTATTTAATTATGCTTTTCGATCCCTGAATTTTGCTAATATTTTACTTGATGTGCAGAAAAGTCCCCGATCTGTCCAACTCAGCCCTTAAGTTTTTAATTTCTTTCAATTTTGTTCCTTGTTAGTTTAATTTCAATTTAATTAGGCCTTGGTTTGTAATAATTGAGTAATTAGAGTAGTGCTAGAGTAGAATTCAATTGCATGCACATCATATTTACTTGTCATTAATTATATCTGTTTTGCATTTCATGCCACCTTTTAAATTCAGTTAATGACCGTAACCCTTCCGAAGAAGGGGCATTCAGCGAGTGATCGAGTTTTCGGGGCCACTGAATGCCTACGAGGATGAGACGGCTTTTCTCAGGACGCGTCGGGGCTCCGAACATATGTCCCGGGAAGTGCTTTCAAAAACCCGGGTTACGTGAGTTAACTTTAATAATTTGACTTTGCATTCATCATCTGCATACATGCATTGATATAGGGATAGAACAGACCAAAATCAAAAAAAGAGATTAATAAAAGAGACAATAAAAGTGTTTTCAAAAATGTTTTCTTAAATCATGCTCTCTTATTCGATTTTCAAAATTAAGAAATTAGTAAATCAAGAGATTTCAAGGTAAGCATTTTCAAAAAGAACCCTTTTTAAGTAAACTCCAAAAGAAGATTTTGGAAAATAAAAGTTTGGATAATTCCAAAAGAAGGTTTTGGAAAATAAAGAAACCCAAAAGAAGATTTTGGAAATTAATAAAAGTGGTCAAGTTTCAGAAAAATAAAAAAAAAATGGTCAAAAGATTTTGTCGCAGCATTTTTAAAATTCCCTTTTTGAAGAGAAAAGGATCAACAAGAGAGCAAATAGTGAAAGAGAATCGTGATAGAAGTAATCGACAGTGTTCGATTATATTCTTCGAATTCTCGACATCGGTTTCAAAAAAATGGTTTTACTTTCTTTTTATAACCCTTTTAATAATCAAGATTAGGATTAAAAGCAACCAACTTTTCTTTTCGACCCAATAGATCTAGTTAGACTAGAGGTACCGTCACTTGACGGGCGACTCGGGGTGCTAATCCTTCCCCGAGCGTAATCGACTCCCGAACCTAGATTTAGGTTACAAGACCGGACCTTAGGTTTAGTGGGTCCATTGTCGAGTTTTGGACTCTACTTAGCTTAGGTGGCCTTTAGGTGACTAATCACACCTTTTAAAAGATTAGTGGCGACTCCTCCTTTCCAACGTCGTCTCGGCAGGGTTCCTCGGACCCGAACGTTTCGACACATAGAGGGGTCGATGGTGATCCGGATACGACACCTCCATATCTCCATCACTGAAAGTGATGGCATTAGTGACTTCTAGGAAGGATTTGCTGGTCTGTGCTTCCGCAGTAAAACACTCTTGTGCTCCTGACTTGGCTGCTATGGCAACCAATGCTTCTGTGGAAACCTTTCTTGCATCTGAGCTTAACCCAAGCTGGTTAAAAAGTTTTTTGAACCGATGGCTGCGGCGAAGTGCTTTCATAGTAGCTACTCTAGTGGAAGACTCCAAGACATCCTCTGATGTTTCACCACCACTATGTATCACTACTGTCACAACTCCCTGCTGCTGGTGACATGGCAGTAGATATTCATTAATTGCTTGTGGTCTGTTGGGAACCTCTAATGTCCCGTCTACAATTATTTCGTGAATTACCCTCCTCAAGGATTGACACACCATTGTGGAGTGATGCACATATTTGTGGAAACGACAATATTGTGGGTTCCTTTTGTCTTCCTCGATTGGCTCCTTGGTAACAGTGGTTTGCCGCAAAATGCCATCTGCCACCCACTGATCTACCAAGGCATTGACTTCTCTGAAGTGAATGGGATTGGTGGTGCTTCCTCCCTAGACCTCTTTTGTCTTGGCCTATTCCTTTGGTTTCCCGTAGTAACCAAGGTTTTGGTGTCCTTGTTGCCTATCAGCTCTGGGAGGTCTGAAGCTCGGCAATTTCACAGATTATGCCGTTTTTCTTGCGGCATCTAGGAGCTTTGCAAATTGATTTATGCCCAAACTTTCCAACACTGCCCTGAACTCTCGCAGCATATTATGGATACAAATTTCTACCAACATGGATTCAACATGTTCATCGTAGCAATCCAAGGAAAGATCTCTAAACCTACAAAGTCCACAAAGCCCTCAGAATACTTCTGAGTGGTATTCTGCAATGCTAGGACCGTGATCCTCTCTTCACTTTGGAAATATTTACCGCAAAACTTTTCAAACATCTCTTCCCAGGTGGAGATGGATCATAGTGCCAAAGTAGTGTACCAGGTGTAAGCACGATCCGTCAAGGATTTTGAGAACTCCCGCAGGCATAGCTCAGTGATTGCGGCATGAGGGCCCATGGCATCAACAAACTTGCCAACATGCTCTGCAGCATTCCCCTTTCTTCTATCATACTGCGGGAACATTGGGGCTTCATACTTTTCTGGATATGGCTTATTCAACATGTGCCTTGGATATGGAGAATCCCGCACAAATTGGAAAGTCTGTCTCGTGGGCCTCATGCGCTCTCTCTCCAACAAAGTGGTGAGTTCAGAGAGTGTGGCGTAGCCCCGTAGTGACTCATTTTATTGGGTGGCTCCATCCCTTTGCCGGATTTCTGTTGTATTCCTCTACGGTTGATTGAGCTAAAAAAGACCCTATTTTTATGGCTATTTTATTATGTTTTTTGATCTATTTATGCTTAAATATATGCTATTTTGATAATATTTATGTTTTGAGTTTTTAAGTGATGTGAAATTGAGAATTTGTTGTTTTTCACTACTTTTGGAGCTATTTTGATGACTTTTTACACAGATTTGGGCAAAGCAATTTTGAGTATAGATTTGGAAGATTCGAAGTTAGTGTTTGAAGACTTATTGAAGATAATTTGAAGATTTGAAGACCTTGAAGAATTATTTCAAGAGCAAGAATTGAATATTGGAGCTTAAATTGCGAAGGATTGAAGACAAGCCATGGATAAGTCTTTAAGCTAAGGAATTTTGGATATTTTATATGGGATAATACTCAGCCCATATAAGCCCATAATTGGAGTTAAAATCCCAATTAATGCCGCATATATCCAAGGAGATATCCAATTCCCGCTTATTCCCGCTTGTAGTCATAACAGGATTATGATTCAGCGCAGTTTTGGTAGAAAAATCATAACTTTCTACTCAGACCTCCGTTTTAGGCCCATGAGTACTTGTTGGAAAGCTAACTCCAAGATCTACAACTTTTCTTTGACGTCCAAGACTCAGTTCTGCCGTTTGAAAGCCCAAAATCGCTGTCGAAGTTCCTGCACGAATCCAGAATTTTTCAGGATCCTATTTTGACTAGGATTTTGGTTCTAGGAAGACTTTTAAGCTAACGCGGAGTCTAAGTTAGCCTCTAAACCGTCCTAGATCTCTTTCCTACTTAGAATTGGATTTCCTAGGGTTATTTCCACTATAAATAGCCTCCTCCTGTAACACAAATCACATACCTACACACCAATTCACATAATTCTCTTTAGATTTATTTTTCTCATCTAGTTTTAGTTTTTAGGCAAGGGTGTCGCCACCCTCTCTAGTCATTGGGAGGTGCGGCTTACCTAGGTTATTTTGCAAGGAGATTCCGCCCCTCCATAGTCTTGTAAGTTTTCTTATGCCTCTCATGGATTTTCCTAAATCCATGAGTAGCTAAATTCTTTATACTTCTAATCCTTTGGTGAATTCAATCAATTGATATGGTGAGATTTTTGTGCTTATAATTTGGTATTTTATTTTTGATAGATAGCATATTAAATCCTGTTTTATTCCATGATCTTGATTTTTATTGATTTATGCGGCCGATAAAGAGATAATTTGAGAGATCTATTGCTAAGTCAGACGAAATTGTTAACCCACGAGTCTGATTGTTTGGTAGCGAATTGTTGACGACTAACCCTCGCTTCAATGGATTTTGCATGCCAGTGATCAGATTTTATTTGATTGTTGTATGGTTTTACTTGTTAAGCATGTGTGAAAGAACTAATTAAATGGTTAAACTTAATGCTTTGTTTCTTGGTGAATCTTTAAGCCTTAACCCGGTAATTGATTTGTTAAGATAATGAAAGGGGTAATTTAAGCCTTAACCGGTAATCTTATTTAAATAGCATGTTAGGATTTTCCTAGACCAGTTATCATCAAGGATTTAATATTGAATTTATCTTTTAAATCGAGGACCCATAATCAATTTGATTGCTTTCTACCATTGGAGAAGAAGTATGTTTTTTAATTATTATTTTCTTTCTTATTTGCCATAGATTTATATTTAATTACTTTGCTTTGTTTTTAGTATAATTTCTTTCTTTTTAATTGTTATTCTTAAACCTCTGTTTTTACATATTGTTTTTGAGAGATTTTTAAGGATTGTATCTTCGGATAAAGTCTATCGACATTCTCTATGGGATCGACCCCTGCTTACCCTATCTACTTCGTTAGGATTTTGTGGGGATTATTTTTGTGATTGCTGACGACCGATCATAAATTTTGGCGCCGTTGCCGGGGAAGGAAAACTTTCTCCTGGTTTTTTGCCGGGGAAGGAAAACTTTCTCCTGGTTTTTGCCTAGGAAGTAAGGAATCGACTCATCTGAAAGTCGAATCCTGGGAATTTTCTCATAGTCTCTGCGTTTCTGATCTAAATATATATATATATATAAATTTTCTGTGTTTTTTCTAAAAAAAAAATTGATTTTTGCGTTTTTAATTTTTGTGTTGCGTTTTTGAAAAAAAAAGGTTCTTGCGTTTTCTAAAAAAAAATATTGTTTCTAAGTTTTTCTAAAAAAAAAATATTTTTTCCTTTATTTTCTGTCTTTAATTTTAATTTTTGTTTAAGAACTGTTACTACTAATATTTTCTTTTGAGTTTTTTGAGTTTTTCTAGGAAGCTACATGCCAAACACAAGAAGTAGTGGTATAGAAGACTTTGAATTTGATACAGAGCCAGAAAGAACACCATTTTCGCTAAGGAAGGAGAAAATCAAATCGACAACAAGAAGAGGAGTCATCCAATTCGAGTTCTCAATCTAATTCTCCTAGATCTGCTGCTTCAACATCGTCACAAGACATGGCAAACAACAACGAGCCTAAGACCCTGAGAGAGCTTTCTGCACCAAACGTCAATGCCCAACGCTTAGCAATCCGATACCCAGATACGACTGCAAACTTTGAGATCAAATCTGGATTTATTCAGATTTTACCCAAATTTCATGGTCTGTCTGGAGAAGATCCTCGCTGTCATCTGACAGATTTCCAGATTGCCTGCACATCAACAAATATTCAAGGTATCATTGAAGACCAATTCAAGCTAAGAACTTTTCCGTTCACTCTTATGGATCGTGCAAAAGATTGGTGGTACCTCTTACCAACTGGTTCAATCACATCTTGGACGAGTCTTAAGAAATTGTTCTTGGAAAAGTACTTTCCTGCTCATAAAGTATCAAGTATAAGGAAGGAGATTTGCGGAATTAAGCAACGCCATGGAGAAACAATGCACGAATATTGGGAACGTTTCAAGACACTATGTGCGAGCTGCCCCAATCATCAAATCATTGAACAGTTGCTGATCCAATACTTCTATGAAGGATTACTACCGTTTGACAGATCTTCTATAGATTCTGCAAGTGGAGGAGCTTTCATAGACAAAACTCCTACCGATGCTTGGACTTTAGTGGACAACATGGCTGCAAACACTCAACAATTTGGATCTCGAGAAGACTATTCAAGAGAAGGCAATACCAGAAGAATCAATGAAGTCTCTACCCATTCCACCTCACTGGAGCAACAACTTTAAGAAACAAATCAACAAGTTGCTGCGCTCACTGATTTATTCAATGCGAATTTTTCAAGTGTGCCTAAGAGTTGTGGTATTTGTAAACAAGGACACTACACTGATAAGTGCCCTTCTCTGGAACACACCGCATAAGAAGTCAATGCTGTTGGAATGCAAGGAGCATATCAAAGGAAGCCTGAACCTTATTGGAGAGCCGAGCAACCAAGTCAACAATATGGGAACCAAAGTAACTATTAAGGAAGGCCAATGAATTATCAAAGGCCTAATTTTCAACAATCTTCACAAGCTGCCGAAATGCAACAAATGAAAGAAGCTATGGAGATGATGAGGAAACAAATCAATCAATTGGCTAGTGACATGAGTGAACTCAAGACACGAGGTCAATAAAGGATCCCATCGCAACCCAAGGTACCTCCTAAGGAGAATATAAGTGCAATCACCTTAAGGAGTGGAAAAGAGTTGGAAAACCCTTTTCCTACCCATGCCGCACAAGATGAAGGAGAGCCAAGCTACACCAAAGAAGAAGAATTGCAAGTGCTTGACAAAGAAATCCAGATTGAAGATGAACCCAGAAAAGATGGCGCAACCACCAAGGAGATAGCCGCCGACAAGACTGATCCCAAGGTACATGCCGCCATACCTTTTCCATCAAGATTGAAGAAGTCAAAGAAAGAAGATGATGATCAAGATATTTTGGAGATACTTCGAAAAGTTGAGGTCAACATCCCACTTCTTGATGCTATTCAAAAAATTCCAAATTATGCAAAGTTACTTAAGCAACTTTGTACCAACAAGAAAAGGTTACAAGGTAAGGTAAGTGCTGGAGTTAATGTCTCTGCTGTGCTTCAAAAGAGTTTACCTCCTAAGTGCAAGGATCCAGGTACGTTTTCTATTACTTGTTCTATTGGAAGAAGTGTTATAGAGAAGGCTATGCTAGATTTAGGAGCATCATTAAGCGTAATGCCTTATTCTTTTTATCAATCTTTAAATTTTGGTCCTTTGAAAACTACTGATGTGATTCTGCAGTTAGCTGATGGATCTTTGGTTGATCCCAAAGGTGTTTTAGAGAATGTCTTAATTAAAGTTGAACACTTGATTTTTCCTATTGACATCTTTGTTATGGAGATGGAACATTCAAAAGATCAATGTCCTCTTTTATTAGGAAGACCTTTCTTAAGAACTTCTCATACTAAGATTGATGTATTTGATGGTTCATTGACCATGAAATTCAGTGGTGATGTAATTCACCCTAGAATTTCATCTCAATTGCCATCGAACTCTAACAAGTTTGTTTGTGTTGTGAATGTTAAAAGTGTTAAGAAAGGAGCAAGTGAAGAATCCTCGTTGCTAACATTTGATCAGATTTCCAAAGGAAGACAAAGGATAACAACTTTTCAGCAACGCAAGGTTGAACCTTTTTATCGAGCTTGGGATAGATTCAAGAAGCTTTGCGCAACATGCCCTCACCATGCCATATCGCAACAACTTTTGATTACATACTTCTATCAAGGATTAGGAGTAGATGGTCAAATTCTTGTGGATAGCGTGGACAACATCCCTTTGTTCGATAGAACCCCTGATGCTGCATTTGAAGCACTGGAATCTTTTAATAAAGCAATTACACCCCCGCGCCGCCTGCCCGGCCATACCCGGCACCACCTGCACCAGCCGCGCCTCATGCCCGGCTAGGACCGGCCATCCCATGCTTCTACCAGGCCATATCCGCCCAGAGCCGCGCCACTACCAAGCCACAACCGGCCATTCACCGTGCCACCACCGGTTAAGCCCGTGCCACCACCGGCCATGCCCGTGCCATCACCATTCCAAGCCGCCACATCACCTTTGATGATTTTAAGTCTTGATAAAATTCAACTTGAAGTTCTCAAAGCCATCAATGATACTCTCAAAATCATTGTGGACTTGTTGAAGGAATATATCCGTAATTCCTTCACCCTTGAAGAATAATTTCTTTAAGGCAGTCTAGCCAAAGACCTTAAAGAAAGACGCTTATTGGGAGGCAACCCAATGATTTCACATGAAGGAACCAAAGGAAAGCAAATGGAGCTTAATTTGGACAACTGCAAGATGAATTCGAAAGGAGTCCAGTTTCAGAAGCCATGATTCATGGAGCTTATGCCTACAAACAGAGAAGCTTTCTTTAACTCTATCTTTTTAATTTTCCTTGCATTATTTTGTCTTGATTGATTATTGCTTTGATTGCTTGCCTATTCTTTGATGTGAATTAATTGTTAGTGTTAGTTTTTATTTTTCTTTTTTTGCATTTAAATAAACCACATGAGCATGCGTAATATCAATTGTTTGTGTTAATTTCTTATGTGTTTTCACATTGAGGAAAATGTGTCTTTTCAGTGTGGGTAAGAGAGTCTAGTCTAATAGAAAGTTTACATGCATTAATCTTAATCAATGCCATAATTTTTTCGAAAATTTTGAATTTTTGCATGTATTGAGTGATTTGATTTAATTATGATTGAAGAATACTTAGAATTTTCAAGAATGTTTTATTTGATTGATTGATTGATAGTATGATATCTTATTTCTTAGAATTAGGTGTAATTAAGGTTTTGTGATAAAAGCCTATTGCTCATTATTTCTATGATTGCCTATTTCTAGAACTTGTGTTTAATTTTTATTGAAATTACAATTATGAAGGTATGTTATGGATATGTCAAGAACAAGTGTGGGGGACTACTTATATAAAAGGGTAGTTAAAAAAAATTTGTTTTCATAAAAAGAAGTGTTTTCATGCAAGAGGAGAAGATGTATTTCTGTTTAATAAAAAATTATTTCAATCCATTGTTGTCACTCTTTTCTTTTAACAAAAGGAGTTAGTAACCCTTGGAAAGAGGATAAGAGGCATAAAATTGCAGAAATATTGTCCCTCTGAAAAAATAAAAAGAAGGAGTCCTTCTAGAGTGCTAGTAGCCTAAAAAATGGGAGTTAGTAACCCCAAGTCATGAACACTTCGAGGTTAGTAACCTCAATTTTCTAAAAATCAATTACCCTTTGAAAATCTATTATAACCCACGAAAACCCTTGATTTGTATCCATGATATGCATTCCTTTGAGTAATGAAGATAAAGATGAAGTCATAAGCTTATGGAAAGAAGTAGTTATAGGATGTAATGAATGGTAAGTGATTAGAACTACTTTAATTATGGTTACTTAAGAATAAAGATGCTTGCTATTTGTTGATCTTTTGAATTGAGTGCTCTTATGATTCTTTGTTATTTTGATTTCATAATTGCATTGATCCTGAATATGTGTATGCATTCAAAGTTTTTGAAAGGTTTAAACTAAGATGGAATTTTGATTTGAGGTTTAAACTAAGATGGAATTGTAAATTGGTGACTCCAATTGCTACGGAGGCAAACAAGTAAAAAAGGAAAATTGCTTGTCATCTGCCCATGAGATGAAAAATACCTCATGGACATACATAGCAAGGCCCAAGTCGTCTCCCATACAGAGGAGAGGCCGCCCTCTGCCCTGCAGAGAGATATTTTTTTCTTCCTGCAGGAAGGAGGCGGAGAGCTAAAGTTTGTCAGCAAGAGAAACATCTGTGCACGTGAGAGAGGCATGAGATTTTCAACCTCACACCTCCTCCATATTGTCGACCAACCATAGTGGAGAAATCGCATAGCCTTGTTCCCCTCCCCGGGAGGCGAAATTGCAACTTGTGTTTTGTTCAATTAAGGATAAAATAGTAAAATTGACCAATTGAAGAGGCCAGAGGCTGCGATTTTTACCAAGGAGCATACCATGATGACCCTTGAGCCATGTAGATCATCTTGGTAAAATTTCACCTCATTCTGACATCGGAGTAAAAACTTATGCTGGTTTTCAATTAAGGACATTTTGGGGACTGAAACCAAATTCACCATGATAGAGAACTCGAATTCACTTGAGATTTTTTCCATAATATTATGGAGATATTTTAAGCCTACTGGTGAAATTTTGGTTAATTCCGAGATCGTTTGCAACTTTTGCATTCTTTTCAATTAAGGACATATGGCTTTCTCACCCCGGTTTAAGCCATTTTCTTAATTAATTATTATTTTCATGACTTGAAGAGCTAAATATGGCTAAGTATGAGTAATATCATGGCCTTGGTGTTCAAAGTCCAAATTATAATGTCAATTGGCCACCACTTAGTTGAATTAGCTAAATTCAGCACAAAAGAAGCAACGAAGGCTCGCTGCACTGTGATAGGAAGAAAGAGAAATTATTATCAACCACCCAGGAGGCATATATCCATTTCCCATCTAAGCAGAGTGGTGCCCTGACATCCATTTTTCCCTCTCCCCAGTAGTTGGAAGCAATCAGAAAAAGGAGGAAACTTCACTGCACCTTCCTGAAAGCTGTCATCCGCATAAGAGGAAGATTTTGCCTTTCTCAGCCAGGCAAGCCCATGAGATGCTTAAGCCCATTCCGCCCCCTATATAAAGGGAGGCCATTCTCAGGTTTCAGGCAGATTCCGCATCTCAAACATTTCTCCCGAGAAATCAAAAACCAGCTCCTGCAGCTACAAACTTGCTTCGCGCAAAAAACCAAGCTCCGTGCTTATTTTCTCTCTGGCTCTGCGCCATTTTCACCTTGTTCATCACGAGTTCTTCACTCGTTCTTCATATTTTCCATGTTTAGATCTTGTCTCAGGACAATCAAACACTCTTTTAGTGTTTTTCTCTTGTTTCAATCTTGTCTCCGGACATATAAACACTGTACACGTGTTCTTCATTCAGAAATAACAGATCAGTTTGTTATTTTCTTTTCAAATTCAATTGCAATTAAAGCAGATCTCCTAGACTTGATCCAGTTAGAGGAAGGCCCAGTTACGAGAAGTAGTTTTGTACGGATCCAATGATTTAAATGCTCCGGTGTGACTTTGATCCAGTCCCCTCAAATTGCTCTGATATTTTAATCTGCTGCTTCGCGCACCAGATCCAGTTTTTACAACCTCTTTGTCAATTTCAGCAAATTGACTGGCACGCCCTTACGCTGTCATAGAGAATTCTCCGCGAAAACTCTACCAAGAGATTTTTGGCGCAACAGATTTGCATTAGTTTAGGATTATAGGGTTGTTTTTGTGTTCTAGTTTAGTGATCTTCTTAGTTTTCTACACTAGTTTGCTAGGGACTAGCAAAGGTTTAGTGTGGGGGAATTATGATTGAGCTAAAAAAGACCCTATTTTTATGGCTACTTTATTATGTTTTTGGATCTATTTATGCTTAAATATATGCTATTTTGATAATATTTGTGTTTTAGGTCTTTAAGTGATGTGAAATTGAGAATTTGTTGTTTTTTACTATTTTTGGAGCTATTTTGATGACTTTTTACACAGATTTGAGCAAAGCAATTTTGAGTATAGATTTGGAAGATTCGAAGTTCGTGTGTGAAGACTTATTGAAGATAATTTGAAGATTTGAAGACCTTGAAGAATTATTTCAAGAGCAAGAATTGAAGATTGGAGCTTAAATTGCGAAGGATTGAAGACAAGCCATGGATAAGCCTTTAAGCTAAGGAATTTTGGATATTTTATATGGGATAATACTCAGCCCATATAAGCCCATAATTGGGGTTAAAATCCCAATTAATGCCGCCTATATCCAAGGAGATATCCAATTCCCGCTTATTCGCGCTTCTAGTCCTAACAGGATTAGGATTCAGCACAGTTTTGGTAGAAAAATCATAACTTTCTACTCAGACCTCCGTTTTAGGCCCATGAGTACTCGTTCGAAAGCTAACTCCGAGATCTACAACTTTCCTTTGACATCCAAGACCTAGTTATGCCGTTTTCAAGCCCAAAATCGCTGTCGAATTCCCTGCACGAATCCAGAATTTTTCAGGATCCTATTTTGACTAGGCTTTTGGTTCTAGGAAGACTTTTAAGCTAACGCGGAGTCTAAGTTAGCCTCTAAACCGTCCTAGATCTCTTTCCTACTTAGAATTGGATTTCCTAGGGTTATTTCCACTATAAATAGCCACCTCATGTAACACAAATCACATACCTACACACATTCACATAATTCTCTTTAGATTTATTTTTCTCTTCTAGTTCTAGTTTTTAGACAAGAGTGCCGCCACCCTCTCTAGCCATAGGGAGGTGCGGCATGCCTAGGTTATTTTGCAAGGATATTCCGCCCCTCCATAGTCTTGTAAGTTTTCTTATGCCTCTCATGGATTTAGGAAAATCCATGAGTAGCTAAATTCTTTATACTTCTAATCCTTTGGTGAATTCAATCAATTGATATGGTGAGATTTTTGTGCTTATAATTTGGTATTTTATTTTTGATAGATAGCATGTTAAATCCTGTTTTATTCCATGATCTTGATTTTTATTAATTTATGCGGCCGATAAAGAGATAATTTGAGAGATCCATTGCTAAGTCAGACGAAATTGTTAACCCACGAGTCTGATTGTTTGGTAGCGAATTGTTGACGACTAACCCTCGCTTCAATAGATTTTGCATGCCAGTGATCGGATTTTATCTGATTGTTGTATGGTTTTACTTGTTAAACATGTGTGAAAGAACTAATTAAATAGTTAAACTTAATGCTTTGTTTCTTGGTGAATCTTTAAGCCTTAACCCGGTAATTGATTTGTTAAGATAATGAAAGGGGTAATTTAAGTCTTAACCGGTAATCTTATCTAAATAGCATATTAGGATTTTCCTAGACCAGTTATCATCAAGGATTTAATATTGAATTTATCTTTTAAATCGAGGACCCATAATCAATTTGATTGTTTTCTACCATTGGAGAAGAAGTATGCTTTTTAATTATTATTTTTTTTTTCTTATTTGACATAGATTTAGATTTAATTACTTTGCTTTGTTTTTAGTATAATTGTTTTCTTTTTAATTGTTATTCTTAAACCTCTGTTTTTACATATTGTTTTTGAGAGATTTTTAAGGATTGTATCTTTGGATAAAGTCTATCGACCTTCTCTGTGGGATCGACCCCTGCTTACGCTATCTACTTAGTTAGGATTTTGTGGGGATTATTCTTATGATTGCTGACGACCGATCAACGGTACATTTTTGCCATTAGGGGGAGTTTGGCGCCTGCTGCCATCTTGAGAGTGACCACCATTTGTGGGACGGGGTCGAATGTCTTTCAGGGCCTCTAAAATCTCAAGTTGACCTTGGTAAATTCCTCGAGCAAGTCCCAGCATCACTACTGTGAGATTCGGCTGTTCCTCCTCCTTAGGCGCCAGATTTCTTTGGTTGTGTTCTAGCTTCCCAACCGAACTGCTGCTCGATGTCGCATATTTCCTCTTCAAGTATTTTGTCGGCTCCCCATTGGAGTCGCCAGAAAATGTGGGGAGCTTTTAGTGCGGCAAACGTGAATTAGACTGGTCTCGGCTCCAAAGGGTTTGGTCCGACCCCTTTTCTTGAAGTGAAATCGGCTTTTAGAGGAAAATATGGCAAAAGTCAGGCTCGATGGTAACTTTGGAAGACCCCCTTTACGACACCTGTAACTACTGCGATGGAAGGGTTGTTACCGCGGAAATGGCTTTTTGGGGAGGAAAAACCAGGCTCTGTTCACCCCTGTTTCTTCAACCCAATAACAGAGCACGCCATGAAGATTATGAATGGAAAGAAAATTTTCATTAATTCACTTCAAGTAGATGGGAATTACACTTTGAAAAAGAGGCTTGAAGAAAGAAGATGGGAACACCTTTTAAGGGGAAATCAAATAAAAGTGATTTAAAAGTAATATGGTGGAGAAGAAGAAGCTCTGCAAATTGAAATTGTTGAAGATGAAGTTATCACCGCGATTATTTTTAGGCCCTCTACTGCGGTACGGTACGGTACTCTCCACGACCATGATTCCCGCTGAAAACTTCACCAACTCTCTGCCATGGCATCTTCTATATCGGGCCTATGCACAAATCTGCTTTTTCTCGCTTTTGAATTATTTTGCCTTTACGGTTGTTGAGTCAACTTCATCTTTGGCTATTGAGATCCTCGACAATGCAACAAGTCAACCATTGCGAAGATTCTTTACCTTTGCTGCCATAGCGTTATCTTTGAAACCGGGAGCAACTTCCAAGCAAGTTGTCCCTTCCAAAAATAACCCCGACATATTCCCACCTTCACATGCCTCCAAGCCACATCTTCAAAATGTTTTCCCGCTTCGTGGTCTTGGTCCACGTTTCCTTGCAAATCCAAATGGTTAATGTGTTTTATTGCGGTAAGTAGGCTTTGATGCCGTAATTAAACATGAAAATAATTTGTCATCAGTAGATATTACTCCCTTTGGTTATATTCCCTTCTCGGTATCTTTGTTGCAGCATCTTTGGCTTCCCCTTGAGCAGTGTTGTAGATGCTCATGTTGCCATGTGGTGGTGGAGACTCCTCTGCCGTGAGGAAAACTTGTCTTATGTGCTGATGTAATAAGCTTTGTGTCTGTGCTTGTGATTCGTTGGGCCACTTGAGGAACATGGACTTTGTTTGGGCTTCAAATGTGTGTGTGAAATTCATTGGGCCTCTTTTAGTGTGTGTGAAGTATATTGGGCCCTTTTTAGTGTGTGTGAAGTGTGTTGGTGGCCCATTATAAATATGGTGGGCCTATAGCAAGGCTTATGAATGTGATAAAAATAATGAACCCTTGTGTATGAATAGGGCCATTTAAATGTGTGTTGTGCTAAATATGCCTTGGTGGTGTGATGTGTGTTTGGGCTATTTTGTGGGCTTTGGGGTTTCCCATTTTGACCCTTAACAGATCTATTTGCTTTAGTTTGCTTAATTACTTGATACTACTAATCTATTTTGTGTTCCTAGATTGGTTTTCTCAAACTTTTGTAGGTTTAAATCACCTTCCTTGTGGGATTCGACCCTTGCTTACCCTATCTACCTATTTAAGTAGCATAAGAGTTGGTGAGAAATTTATTTTTGATCTGCTTCCAATTGTTAACGACTGGTTGGAGGTGATCAAAAGCTTCACCCCAAAATGATCTAGGCAACCCAACATCAGACAATAAGCATCTAACTCTCTCTATGAGTGTTTTATTCATCCTCTCAGCCACGCCATACAACTGAGGTGTCTTTGGAGGTGTCCTTTGATGCCGAATACCATGCTTTTTACAGTACTCATCAAAAGGTTTAATTTACTCTCCCCCATTATCTGTTCTAATGCATTTCAATTTCTTCCTAGTTTCTCTTTCAACCGAGACATAAAAATTCTTGAATACTTGCAAAACCTGATCCGTTGTCTTCAAGGTGTAAACACATACCTTCTTTAAGTGATCAATAATAAATGTGACAAAGTAGAGAGAACCACCCAAAGTTTGCTTATTCATAGGACCACAAACATCAGAATGTACCAAATCCAGTACACTTGACTTCCTAGAAGGCGGGTGTTTTTTTTTTTTTAAAAAAAAAACAATCTCTACTCTGCTTACCTGCCATACAGTGAGAACACCTTTTCAGCTGGATACTCTGAAGCCAAGGAAGAGTCTTTTCTTTGCTAAAACAGCCATTCCTTTCTCGCTCAATCGACCCAGCCTCTTATGCCATAATTCGGTATCATCATTCTTCACTACATTAATAATGTCTCTGGAGAGCCTAGCTTGCATGAGATACAAAGATGAGAATTTCGTACCTCTTGCTACAACCATAGAACCTCTGCTAAGCTTCCACTTTCCATTCTTGAAAGTACTGCAAAAGCCTTCATCATCAAGTTTGCCTACAGAAATCAAGTTCATGCAAATATTCGGAACATGTTTAACATTCTTGAGAACCAACTTTGTACCATTATTGGTTTCAAGACAAACATCACCACTGCCAGCAAGATTGACAACTGTATCATCACCTATCTTCACAGTTCCATATTCAACTGGACTATAAGAGGCAAAGTAATCCTTCTCAGAAGTAACATGAGTAGTAGCACCACTGCCAACCACCCAACTCAAGTCATGTGAGGCAACATTCATAACATCCTGATCTCGGACAACCAAGTAACAATCAGAGGTAACACTAACACGATCTTCATCACTGCTGTCATCGTCTTTCTTCTTTCCATTATCCTTATCCTTCTGATTCTCTCTTTTCCACTGTTGACAATACCTCTTGATATGTCCTTTCTTACCATAATGATAGCTCTCAACATTAACAAACCTATTTGACTTGCCTCTACTTTCTCTGTCCCTATCTTTGCTCTTGTCCCTATTCTTCGGACCTCTGCTCTTGCTTCTGTTGACTCCA
Organism: Corchorus olitorius; assembly: GCA_001974825.2. Lineage (NCBI taxonomy): Eukaryota > Viridiplantae > Streptophyta > Magnoliopsida > Malvales > Malvaceae > Corchorus > Corchorus olitorius. The sequence continues at coordinate 24,633 of AWUE01012122.1, forward strand.
TGTGTTTTGGATGATAACGAAACATTCTAATTAGTGAGAGTATTATACTTAACGAATGGTTATGCGTAAACCAAACCACACAATGCTCAATATCACAGAGGAAACATGATATGATAAAGGCCCTTGAAGAAAGCACAAGCCAATAGAGATTGAGGAAGGATTAGTTCGGGATATCAAGATAGAAGCTAATCATTAGTGGGACTAACACCAGAAGGAGAAGCTAAAAGGCAAAAGTAAACAAAGCTAAGGCATTCAGTTGAAGCAAGTGCTAGTGCCAGCAACAAGGAGCACCTTTTAGTGGGACTACCAGAAATCGTCAGCCAGCGCAAGGAAAAGACAAAATAACGGCTAATTAATTCAAACGGTCATAGCAACGACTAGAATTGACATATTTGTATTTAAAGCAAAAAATGACCGTTGGGAGGTAGATTTGAGCATTTAAGAAGCATAAAGAAAGCATTAACTCTCAAGAATCTCAACCAAGTTGTTCAACACTCAATTCCTTTGTTTTAGCTTGGTTTTTGCAAGATTACTCTTAACTCTATTCTTTGTAAATCTTGCCTTGAACTTACCTTGTGTACATAGATCTTTAGGATCAGTTTACACACTCTTCAAACAATTTCTTTGGTTGTAATCAGTGCGATGAAGCCCTTGTTTGAGCTTGGAGATGCTCGGGTTTTTTCAAGCTTGGGTGAAGCTTGGTTGCTATAATGGCTTGATGTAGACCCGTAACTAGATCAGATTAGTGGATTGGTTGAAATCATTGGTTGTAAGAGCCAAGGTAGAAGACGTAGGTCAAGAGGACCGAACCTCTATAAATCGTGTGTCAAGCTAAGAGATCTCTAATCGTTTTTAGTTACTCTGCCTTTAAAGCTTTTATTGCATGCCATCTACCTTCTCTTACTCTCTCTGCTATAATTCTGATTACTCTTTGTGCTTGATCATTTACTTTTACTGTCACATTCATTTATTACTTATCTTTGCTGCACTGTTTTACTTTGCTCCCACTATTTGCTTCATATACTCTGGTCGCACTAACGTTCTGTTTTGCAGAAGAGTTAGTTATTTTTTAAAAGATTTTTAAAGTGGGCTATTCACCCCCCTCTAGCACCACATACAAGACAAATAGCTTCTTCCAGTTCTCTGAACAATTAGCACATCTAACTAAGAAGAGAATCCTTGTACTTTTATTCTCTTTTCTTCATTCAAAACACCATTTCTCGTTAAGTCCATTGACACAACGCCATTTGGAGCTGAGTTATTCAAAGTCATCCTGAAAGTTTCCCGTGAGCCCGACAAGGTACAAAGCAGCCTTAACCCCTATAGCTCATCATCAAACTTGATACCCATCTCTGTCATCTGATTGAGAATTCCTTCTTTGAGCCTTAAAGACATGAATTGTTTAATCAATAACAGCTTGTTGTTGCTAGTCTTTCGAGCAAACATATCTCGAGCTTACCCGAAAGGATTCGAGCATTTGTCTCTCCACTAACATGGTTCAACACATTATCATCAAGCCACTGCCTTATGAAGCCACACACTTGCCGATGCATTAATTCCCATTCATCATCTTCCTTATCACTTGGCTTATCTTCAAGAAACATTGGCTTATAATAATCTTTCACGTAAAGGAGATCTTCCATTTTTCCTCTCCACTTATGGTAGTTTGAACCGTTCAAGGAAATCATCCTACTTGTATTCGCCTCCATGACCCAACACAAGATAGATTACAACTCACAACCAAAGCTCTGATGCCAGTATGATGGGAGAAACCAACACAAATCTATAATACCCAAATCAAAAATGAACTGCGCAACAAATAGCGGAAGAAATCCAAGGCAAAAACAACCAATTTTGGCTAATCAAGTAACCAAACAATAACCACAACTCAAATATCTCAAGCTAACAGCAATAATAGAAGCATAAAAGAAAATCAACACCAAGAACGTTTTACGTGGAAAACCTCCCCAAGGCGAGGAGTAAAAACCATAGGACCTAGTCCAGCAAAATCTCTACTAAAATCTAAATAATTAATGGGTTCTACAAATAATTAATGCGTTCTACAAGATCTTTATAGATCAACTAGGAGCATAACAATATCATCAAGATCACCTCTTGGATCACGAAAGATTCATCAACACAAAGGTTGGCAACAAACTAGAGAAAGAAACAAAAAAACTAGAATTTTTCACCTCCACAAACAGTATGGTTTAGGGCTTATAACTAGAGCTCGAGACCTCTATATGACGATCCGAACGATTAGGTTGAAGATCAATGAGTTCTGAACACAGTGTCAACATTTCAGCCCGATCCAATGGTGAAATCTCTGTCGGCAGCCGTTTTCGTCAAACTGCACCATTACCAAAACTGCAGAAACTTTTTCTCTCTCAACTAGGGATTTTCTTCCCCTTTTCTTCTTCTTTCTTGGATGACTCTCACACATACCAAGAGCTACAAAATTGAGGTATTTATACTGATAAGGTAGTGTCTAAAATGCCCCTCATAGTGGGCTCAAGTTGAGCCTCCATTTAGAGTGACCGAACCTAACATTCAGAATGTCTTATTCTTTTTGAAAATGCCTTAACAAAATTTTGCAACCAATTTCTCGCGTCAATGAAGCTTTTTGGAAAACCCAAATCGTATGTCTCGAACCATGTTGATAACTTTGTAGTACGTCTATCACTCCCTCGCTTTCGCTTGTTTTTTCAAACAAAATACTTTTACCAGCGATAGAAAAGTGACTGATTCGAATAACAGATCTTTTCTATGAGACGAAAAGAAAGAACAACACAATTTCACTACTCATCCAAATGGAGAAGATCGACAATCCTCGAATTAATTGTAAGATTCAAACTATTGAAAAACAATACTCAACAACACAAATTGACTAAATGAAACAAACTATCGAAACTGACTAAAAAAACTACAGATTTGAGTATTTTATTAAGCAAATAAATTAATTAAAAAGAAAACTCCTTTAACTCCCCATTGATGTGTCAACCAAGGAGGAGGAAGTAAAAAAAAAAAAAAACACTCGACAAAAAATTGAGAGAGACGCTGAAGGGGAGAGAAAAGAGAGAGGGTGGCTATAAGTCAATATATAATTATACATATTCAAATGATCGATTTTTGAACTACCAAAAAATTTATGGATTTCAAAAATAAAGATTTATATTATCCATTTTTAAAGGCTACAAATGAAATCATATTACAATTAGCAATTAGAGTAACTCAATATTATGGGAATCTAACTCAATCTAAAGAACTATATCTTATAGAGAAATTATTAGATGGATCAATTCCACCACGTCATTTATGGTTTCGACCAATAAAATTGTGACAACTCAAAATTAAACCTAAAATTTAAGCTCAAATTTAGCATCAGGTTTTGCCCCAAGTTTTACTAGATGAGATTTACTGGATAAGTCCCTAAATTTATGATATTAATTTGGTAGGATTTTAGTAATAATAGAAAAAAAATCGAATTTGGCCAAAAAAAAGAAAAAAAATTTGAATTGTAACAATTTTATTGGTCGGGAGTCGGGACCATGAATAACGTGGTGGAACCGGTCCATGTAATAATTTCTTGTACCTTATAAAAAATAAATAA